>JBBPTI010000184.1:0-19954 GCA_038093995.1 Tylopilus aff. callainus | reverse complement strand
GGACTGGACCACTTGCAACTGGACCCAATCAATCCAGTTATCCTGGATTTAGTTAATAACTGGTTTGGTCTTTTTAAAATTTAGAAAATCAAAAAACTAGTATATAAAACAACTTGAGCCTAAGCTGTAATGCTCACGGCTACGCTACACTCCATTCATTCCTACATTGCCTTCTTTAGCCACTCTGACCCACGCCACAGCGCCGTGACTCAGTATTGCCTGAGTCTCTTTCCCACACTGGTAAGCACAGTAGCCACAGCATTCCGGGCACCGGACCATGGTAAAGTAAAGACCCAATTACCTGGCTACTGATGCCGCCCTGCAGCACTTAGGCAATCCACAGTTGCAATGGTGCCACATGTCGCCACCTGGTCTCACGCCAATAGTGATACTTGTGCATTGCATGCCATAGTATGCCATCTGTTTCCACTCCAATGGCATTAACCTCGCGATGGTGCCATTGCTCGCCACCCTTTCCCACTCCAGTAGCGTTTAGCCCGCAGCATTGCCTCCCTTGCATGGACCAGGCCAGTTTTCACCTCGTACTTCCATATTTAGTATCTCGGCCTGCCCTCACTTACTTTAGGCTCCGCTTGAATCCTGATTGTAGTAGTATATAAGACCACCTGTATTATATTGGAGCCCCAATCAATTCTTCTTGGGTCTTCCCTTACAAGGCACCCACATACTAGGAGATTGACTCACTTTCCTGTTTCGCTTCACTTCACTACTCACCCCCTTGTGTGTTGCACCCAGGGCTTTCATCTTGCTTTGTTCCACTTGACACCTCCTAGCCTTTGTTGCCCGAGGTTGTTTCATGAGCTGTTAAGCCTAGGGCTAGTGGTGGTGATAGTGGGAGTTGTAATGGATGATCAAGGGGAGTTTTAGGGCATTGAATGAAGGGCTTGCTAGTTAAGTAAGATGATGAGGGAAAGGCTAAGAGATATATTGTCAATATCCTGTTGTAGCCTCCAAGATCCTTTAGCAGTAGCAGCATTGAGGGGGTTAGGCCAAGATACTAGGATCACCATCCATCAATGATAGACTAAGGGCTTGGTGGCTTCAAGTGGGGGTTTATATACTATTACAGGGTTTATACCTATTTGTACACTATTGCTACATATGAGTTTGTAAGGGTGGGCTCTGTTGCCTTATATGCTCTGTGAGATCAGAATAGTCATGGTTTGTGTAAGTGAGGCTATGCTCAGGACTATGTGATGTGGTGCTTGGCAGTATATGGCTATGCTAGAGGCAGTGTGGCAGTGTAACCCTGGGTCAAGGGTATGAGTGTGGGTGAATGGCTATTGGTTATGAGTTTGTATGCCTTATCAGGTATCTATGCATGGGCATTGTCATATCCATTCCGGAACCCCTATAAGCAAATCCTGGAGACTCCAGCACAATTCTGAAGTCTGTATCATTTGAACTACTTTCCCATGTGAGACACCCTTACCACATCCCGCACACCACCCAAACCATAATTTGTGCCATATCAGGTTGTGCACAGCTTTGACTAGGTAACTCACAGGTGATTAGATTCCAGGATTCACATCTCCAAACTGTGCACCCAGCACTGCCTCTGCCTCATTTCTATTTGTCTTAGTTCTTTTATTTGTAACTCTATATTCCTTAGTGTACTGCTCTCTGGCATAGTTCACCTCCATACTCTGTCTTGATTACTGATCACCATGTTTCTCCATATCGCATTCATAATCACCTCCATTCCTTATTCTGAATTCTGCTACATACTTTAGTATATAAACTCTATGAATTTTGAGTTGTACTTTAGTACAAATATTAACACAAGTCACCCTCCTGTGTTTGAGTCCCTCATCCCCTACCTCTGTCTTCCCTCTTGATGCTTCTGACCTCTGAAATCAAGGATGCAAGCCTTGGTAAGGGTATGACACACAAGTCTTGCGCCAAGTCCTTACCCCGAACCCTTCAATTATACCTATGGTACTCCGGCCCCCTTAGACTTACACCAGAGGACCAGACTTGACAGACATTGCCATAGGCTGAAGAATGAGGGCTATGCAATGGTAAGCAATTGCATGATTATGGCATGAGATGTTGTGACTATGGTGTGATGCAGGACTTTGGAGCAGGACTGAGATTGACAGAGAGCTGGTGGCAGTGTCAGGGCTAAGGGCTATGGTTGATGTCATACTGTGGTCATCTACAATGACTCCAAAAAGCATTACAATATTTGCTACTTTTGTAGTGTAGCTCAAATAACATTTGATGGTGTGGGAATTTCACTTATCTATAGTGAGACCATGGGGAGCATAGACTCCTGGCTACAAAATGGTTCCTGGTTCATGTGATTTGGTCCAAGGAGTGTGAAGATATGATTATTTTAAATCAGACATATCATTGTAACACTTTTTGTACTTTTGATATGGACAGTATGATCTTGCCCAAATAATAGGATATTTGTGGTTGTTTGGCACTACAAATAAACATACACATATAAATATCATGTCTGAGCTTAAAATAGTTCCCACACTTCTTGACTCTTGACCACTACCATCATGAGATCTCTCTCTACTATTTAGAAAAATACCATTCTTTCTCAGCTTGATGCTGGCCATTTAGTTCACTCTATTTCATCTACAACTGGTGTTAGCACTGCTACCATCTCTAGACTTTGTTCTAAAGAGTGTTTTGACTTGCAAAAGTCTATTGGAGATTGTTCATCCAAGCTTTCCTCCTCTAACATTTGTTATGCTATTTATCTTATCTTATCTCAGAAGGCTGGGAATGCTGTCCAGGTGATCAAAATCCTCTCCAAAATCATTAACCAACCCCTCCATCCTAATACTGTTTGCCTTCACTTGTTATGACCCTGCTCATACCCACTTCTTTCTTGCTTCTGTTTTGCTCCCTTAAAATGGCTCTACTCCTATCCTGGTACCGGTATTACTCCCAACCTGCCTACTAACAGCATTCACACACCACATGATGGCTGCACCAAGCTGTGACTACCTTAGTAAGCAGTCTGGACCCTTGTGCAGCCCCACTGATGTCATTATTATCTTATATTGTACCACTATGGCACAATTGCACATCATCAGTGCCTGGGCTGCGCAAGGCAGTGCATTGACTCCCCATGACTCACCCCTGGCCAGTAGCATAAGCCCTGCACTTCCATGTCTACCCTAAATAGCCCCATATATAGTAATAGTTGTACAAATATATACAAACCTTGTAAACATATATAAGGCTGGCAATTCAGCCCCAAGATCCTCATTTGAGTTATCTTGGGTTTTCCCCTTAGTCCTCAGTTGATGCCTGGGTTCCCACTAGCTCTTGTCATCATTCACCAGCCTCGCTGCTTACTATCCAATACCTAAGGGTTGTTTCATTATAACTTGAATTCCTTTCACTTTACTGTTGCTGTTGCCACCCTGAAGCCTGCTGTCACCAGTAGTGAGCTTTGCAGAGTTGTTGACTGTTGTTACTGACAGCTCTCTACCCCAGTGAACCTAGCCCAGATCTCAGTACTGTGTCCTGAGTATGCCCTTGATGTTGCTGCCCTTGCTGCCAGTGCTTGCCTCTTCATAGAGGAGCACCCCTGCCTATTTGCACAAGTTTTTAACCCTGCCTCTGCCACCACACAGAGAGAAAGGAGGTTAGCAGGGGAGTACAGAGAAGTAAAGAAGGAAGAGGAGGAGAATCCCATACTACCACTGTCCCCCTTGCCCATTGTAAAGTGTGAGTTGACCCTGCCTGAGTCTGTTGACCCAAACGACCTAGAGAGTCCTTACCACAATCCCACCTCACCTGATACCTGCCACCACCTTGATGAAGAGTACTGTTGTTGGCAAGAGAACTGCACCAGGTTTTTAGCAGAAGAAGCCCATCTTGCCCACCATGAGAGAATTGCCACAGCAAGAGCTGCCTGCTGCACTGCCACCACTACCCTTGTCCATCCTGTTAATGGTCAGGGACATCTTTGCCCTTGCACATCTTTGCACCACCCTCGCTACCTTTAGTCAACTACTAGTAGTCCCTACTACTATCACTATCCACCTTTTAGTACATGCATACCTGCACCTACTTACAGGTATCTTTTTACTCCACCCCCACCTTTTTGAATGATTGCCCAGCTCTTGCTGGCCATATTCACTTTCTTGACCATATTCTTTTCTTGCCTTTTCTTGTACTTCACTCTCTGTCTTCTCTCTCTCATTGCATGAGAACTCACCCCCCTCCAACTCACTGCTGACATCTGCCCAGGAGTCTACTCCTTTACCATCAGCTATGAACAACAAGCCATCCACACTGAAGAAGAACAACTGATGCAGAACTTTGGGTGGTAGATGTCCAATAATAAACTCTTTGCCCCTTTAACCCCAAGTAACCACAATAGGGCAAGTGTTTACACAACTCTGCTGGAAGAACCAACTGTCAAAGAACAGACCAAGACTGATTAGCTGACCTCAGATAGCACCAGTTAGATCCACACTGTACAGAGCCACTAGGCACCCCACTGTAATCAAAGAGTATTGAAGAAGAACTTGGGTGATCCATGACAGAAAGAGAATCTGCATACCCAAGACCCATATAGCCTGACATTATGTCATAGTCCACACTCCAAATTCTTGCCAACCCAAACCTTACATTGGAGGACAAGATTGCCACCATTGTCTTAGAGTTCACCATGCTGACCAAGCAGAACCAGCAACTCTACAACAGTTGCATTGAGGAACAGAAGAAGACTGCTGCCTTGTTAAAGAATGTAGCCACACTTGAACAGACCGTTGCTAATCTCAACAGCGCTGCTGCCACAGGAAGGAAGGCAACCTGGAAGGTAGAGGTCTTTGCAGATCCTGGAGATTATGAAGGATCCATCATGAAGTTCAAAGAGTGGTGGGCCAAGATTAAGGCATGGCTCCACACTAACTGCTCCACTATCCTTCCAAAGAGCTATGAAGCCATGACCATGGTTCTATCTTGATTAAAAGGCCTGAAGGCCAGATTGTTCACACAAACATGCCTTTGCCGCAGACAAGGATACACCTGGGATGAACTAGTCCAGGAAATGGAGAGCCTTTTCCAATCTGTTAATCAGAAGGATTGGGCCATTGCCCAGCTCAAGCAGCTTTGACAAGGAACCCTTAGGACCGATGATTTCCTAGTTCAATGGAAAGCTGAAACGACCTTGGGTACAAAGGCAAGGAGGTGTCGAGTGGAACGAAGTGAGACAGAAGACCCGGGTACTGAGCACTAGGGGTCGAGTAGCGAAGTGAAGCGAAACGGAAAGATGGATCAAACTCCTTATAAGCGGGTGCCTTGTGAGGGAAGACCCAAGAAGAATTGATTGGGGCTCTGATAATTTACAGGCGGTCTTATATACTACTACAGACGGGATTCAAGTGGAGCCTAAACTAGCTAAGGGCAGGCATGGTTACTAAAGATGGAAGTGTGAAGCGAAAACTGGCCTGGTCCGTGCGAGGGAGGCGATGCTGCAGGCTAAACGCTACTGGAGTGGGAAAGGGTGGCGAGCGATGGTGCCATCGCGAGGTTAATGCCATTGGAGTGGGAATGGATGGCGTACTATGGCGTGCGATGCGCGAGTATCGCTATTGGCATGAGACCGGGTGGCGACATATGGTGCCATTGCAACTGTGGATTGCCTAAGTGCTGCGGTGCAGCATCAGTAGCCGGGTAACCGGGTCTTTACTCTACCGTAGTCTGGTGCCCAGATGCTGCGGCTACTGTGCTTACCAGTGTGGGAACAGGACTCAGGCAAAACTGAGTCGCAGCGCTGTGGTGTGGGTCAAAGAGGCTAAAGAGGGAGATGTAGACAGGGAATGGAACGTAGCGTAGCCATGAGTGTAACAAAAGCCCTATACCAAATGGCTGGAATTGATGACAGCCATGCCATATGCCTTCTCAAGTGCAATATGGCCCAACATATTATCCTTCAGATCTTCAAGGAAGGAGCATGTAAGTCCACCCCTGTGGACTACCTCCAGAATATCCAGGATGTCAGGTGTGCAATGAAAGCCCTTATGTTCATAAGGGGCTGCAGACCTACCTTCCAACCACAGGATGACCGGATGGAGATAGATCAGTTTGAAGAAGCAGGCAAAGAAGAAGTATTCACAATCCGAGGAAGCCAAGGAAAGTGCTTCAACTGTAAAGGAGCTGGGCATATGGCCCATGATTGCAAGAAGCCAAAAAAGCAGTGTCTGGAGTACCACTTCCATGGAGGAGGACACCAATTCAACTGCCAAAAACACAAGGTATAATGGGTCACTCTTGCAGACAATGAAGCCCAAGTAGCGGAAGTAAATGAGCAGGATTTTCCCAATGCCAAGAAAGAGCAGAAGGAAAAAGGCAGAGCCTAGGAGATGATCTGGGTGTCTCATGGGCTAACAATAATTCTCTCTTGGTGAAACTAACAAAACTTGTCACTATACTAACCAGTTTAGTATCTAACATAGCCGGTCTAGGGGGGCCTCCTAGTGAGCCCGGCAGGGACTGAGATACTAAACCTGTGCTTAATTCCCCTAAATCCACCAACAAAACCCCAGAACCCCTCAAACTGTACACAAGGGTGATACATAAAGGAAAAGAAATTAAACTAACTATATGTGTTAAACCCTCCTCAAAAAGCAGATATGTTATGGCAACAGTGCTCATTGATAGTGGGGTGAATCTAATGCTCATTAACCAAAGCTTTGTGGACAGACACTAAATCCCCACACTAACTGCCTGTAGGACCATTATCATGTACAACACCGATGGGTCAGAGAATGCAGGAGGAAGGATCACAGAAGAAGTGGAAATGTATTGCAATATCAATGGACACTGTGAACTATTACATGTGTACATTTCCAATATTGGAAATAATGATGTGATCCTAGGGTATTCCTGGTTACAAAAGCACAACCTCTCTATTGATTGAAAGACTGGCCAGATCCAATTCAGAGAGTGCCTGGAGACATGCAACTATGAGCGTACAGGTTGCCAAGGGCATGAACAAGAGATGGCAGAGGTTGCCTACACAGAAGAGAGGAGTAGGAAGAAGGAGGAATGATGCCTTTCCATTACTGATGACCCCCTTGCCTTGGTCTCCTGCTGTTACCATCAGTATGGCCAAGTCTTCTCTCAGAAAGAGTCAGAATGGATGCCACTGTGAAAACCCTGGGATCATGCAATTGAGCTGAAAGAGATGTTCAAGCTGAAAAAGGGATGCATCATTCTGCTAAGCCCAAAAGAGCAGGAGGAAGTAGAAGCATTTGTAGCTGATCAGCTGCGTAGAGGGTATATTTGCCTGTCAAAATCAGAACAGACATCCCCTGTATTCTTTGTGCCAAAGAAGGATGGACGAAAGAGGATGGTATAGGATTACTGGTATCTTAATGAACATACAGTGTGAAACAACTATCCCCTCCCTTTAATTTCGCAGCTTGTTGACAAGTTAAAAGATACCAAGCTGTTTACCAAAATGGATCTCCAATGGGGGTACAATAATGTCCAGATCAAAGAAGGTGATGAGTGGAAAGTGGCATTCATATGCCACAAGGGGGCCTATGAACCCATGGTGATGTTCTTCAGATTATGCAATTCCCCTGCCACCTTCCAGACAATGATGAACAACCTCTTTCATGACATGACAAATGTGGTTGTGTACATCAATGATCTCCTCATCTTCTCCTCAGACACCAACTCCCAGGCTCACAAGTGGCTTGTTAAAAGGGTGTTGGAATGGCTGGAAAAGAATGATCTTTTCATGAAACCAGAGAAGTGTTCATTTTTCACAAGAATGGTAGAGTTCCTTGGAATGATTATTACCCCGGACAGAATAGCCATGGATCTGTCAAAGGTAAAAGCCATAGTGGACTGGCCTGCACTGACAACACTCTGACAGACATGGGCCTTTCTAGGATTAGCCAATTTCTACTGACACTTTATCCAGGACTACACAAAGATTGCTCAGCCACTGCATGACCTCACAAAGAAGGAGGTGAGCTTTGAATGGACAAAAGAGTGTGAGGAAGCATTCAAGAATCTAAAGGAATGATTCACTACAGCTCCCATCCTTGCTTACCCTGACAACAACTGTCATTATCAGTTAGAAAGCAATGCCAGTAACTGTGCAGTGGGTGCCATGCTATTTGTAGAAAAGGAAGGACAATGGCATCCAGTAGCATTCTTCTTCCACTCAATGACACCTGAACAGCAAAACTACCCCATTACTGACAAAGAAATGCTAAGTGTAATCTCAGTGTTGGAAAGTTGGAGACATTACCTAGAAGAGACACAACATGAATTTGAAATCTGGAATGACCATCAGAACCTCACCTGGTTCATGACATGCCAAGACCTCAATCGAAGACAGGCATGATGGGCACAATATCTCTCCCAATTTCATTTTAAATGGTGTCACAAGGTAGGAATGCTGATGACAAAGGCTGATGCCTTATCACAATGAGCAGATCTAGCAAATGTGGGGGAAGAAGACAACAAGGCCATTCTGGTAATACCCCCAGAACAGGTGTGGCAAATAGAGGCTGACAAAGGAGAAGGGAGAATCGAAGTGATGACCCCCAGGGATGACCTAATGGATCAGATCTCACATCAAACCATACAACTCCCCAAAACCACTCTCAAGAAGTTGATGGCATAGGGATATCAGATAATGGATTGGGTCCTCAAAAGGAATGGATGGATCTTCATTCCCCCAGCTCTTTGTATCCTGGTAACCACCCTCCACCATGATCACACAGTAAGCGGACATCCAGGAGTACTCTGAACCCTGGAGCTGCTTGCACAATCCTATAGTTGGCTGGCAATGAGGAAGGATGTCAAAAGATACATACTCGGTTGTACATGTTGCACCCATGCCAAGGCCACCAATCACCTGCTGAAGGGGAAATTACAACCCCTGCCAATCCCTGAAGGACCCTGGTGGGATATCTCTGCCAATTTCATTACTGATTTGCTGTTCACCAGAGAATACAATGCAATCCTCATAGTGGTTGACCACTTTTCAAAAGAAGTAGAACTGATCCTCTGCACCAAAACCTGTTCTGCTGTGGAGCTAGCAGATCTCTATTTGGCTCATGTCTGGAAGCATCATGGTCTTCCTAACTCCATCATCTCCAACTCCAAGCCCCAATTTGCAGCCACACTTATGAAATCTCTTTGCACCCAACTCAAAATAACTGTAAAGCTGTCATCAGCACATCACCCACAAATGGATGGGCAAATAGAATGGATGAACTGAGAAGTTTTCTCTTATCTTTGTATGTATTGTGCTGAACAACAGGATGACTGGGCATGCTGGCTGCTGCTGGCCCAATTCTTCATAAATGTGAAGCAATCTACTGCTTCAAAGTTTTTCCCTTTTCAGGTCACTTGCATGTACCAACCCCATATGGGAGTAGAACCCTGTGACTCTAAATCACCAACTGTGTTGGAGATTGCACATGATTATCAAATGATCCTATTGCAGACTAAGGAGCACTTTTCCCAGGCACAAGACTGGATGATCGCCTCCAGTAACTGCCATCATGCACCAACCCCCATCTATGCAGTTGGCAATAAGGTGTGGCTGTCCACCGACAACCTCACCCTGCCTTTCCCCTGTTGGAAGCTCACAGATTGCTGGACTGGCCCATTCCCAGTGATATCCATGAAAGGTCCTAATGCAATTGAGCTACGTCTTCCCAGTTACATCCACATCCACCCTGTCATCAATATCTCACACACCAAACCCTACATCAGTCCTCTTCCCCAGCAGCCTGATGTTGCTTCTGGCCCTGCCATCATCACCAACAATCGCAACACTGAATATGAGGTCAACTTCATCATGGACTCTTGGCCCTGTGGCTGTGGAATTCAGTACCTTGTCCACTGGAAGGGTTATTCTATTGACAACCATACCTGGGAACCTGCATCTAACCTCACTCACTGCCCTGATGCACTCTATGCCTTCCACTCCACTCACCTGTCTGCTTCACACTTTGTCTCTCATTTGATCTTTGCTGCTCTTTTTGCTTGCCCCCTTCCATTTGCTCCCCCAGAGGTTGAGCTTTAGCAGGGGGGTAGTGTTACAACCCCACTTGTGCCCACTCCTTTCTCACTCCTGTTTTGCTCCCTTAAAATGGCTCTACTCCTATCCTGGTACTGGTATCACTCCCAACCTGCCTACTAATAGTATTTACACACTACATGATGGCTGCACCAAGCTGTGACTACCTTAGTAAGCAGTCTGGACCCTTGCGCAGCCCCACTGATGTCATCATCACCTTATATTGCACCACTATGGCACAATTGCACATCATTAGTGCCTGGGCTGCATAAGGCAGTGCATTGACTTCCCATGACTCATCCCCAGCCAGTAGCATAAGCCCCACACTCCCACATCTACCCTAAATAGCCCCATATGTAGTAATAGTTGTACAAATACATACAAACCTTGTAAACATATATAAGGCTGGCAATTCAGCCCCAAGATCCTCATTTGAGTTATCTTGGGTTTTCCCCTTAGTCCTCAGTTGATGCCTGGGTTCCCACTAGCTCTTGTCATCATTCACCAGCCTTGCTGATCACTACCCAATACCTAAGGGTCGTTTCATCACTTGAAAAAGTCTGGCATGAAGGCTATAGTCAAGTCCAAATGTCCTCTACTCTCAGTTAGACATTGTAAGGCTTGTTTGGACTTTGCCTATTCCCACAAAGATTGGACTGTGGATGACTGGAAGAAGGTTGTATGGTTTGATGAGACCAAAATCAATTGTCTGGGATCAGATGATTGCAAATGTGAAACAACTCAAGCCTAAGCTGTCAAGCCTAGGGCTAGTAGTGGTAAATGCCAACTGTGAAGGAGAGAGTTGCAATGTGTCATCAAGGGGAGCCTTGCTGTGATGGGTCTAATGGTCGAGTGAATAAGAATGGGGAAGACTATGGGCATTTATACAGCAGCCCATTGTTAGCCTCCAAGACCCTAGTGGTGTAGTGGCATTGTGGGAGTAGGCCTAAGGTGCTAGTGGCTACTATCCATCAATGATAGACTAAGGGCTTGGAGGGTAATGGCGGGGGTTTATATACTGTTACAGGGTTTGTCTCTATTTGTACACTATTACTACATATGGTCTGTGGAATTTGTGGGTCTTTGTGGATTAAAGGAGGTCTTGGTCTGTGCATGCAAGGCTATGCTCTAAAGCAGCATGAGGCAATGCAAGGCAGTGCTGGGCTATGCATGGCTATGTGTGTGGTCAAATGGCTATTGGTCATGAGTCCATATAAGTCAGCTGGTGGTTATGCACAAGTATTGCTATAGGCTGAAAGGCAAGGGCAATGTAATGGTGAGCAATTGTGTGACTATGGTGCAAGATGGCATAATGCAGGACTTTGGAGTGAGACTGGAGGAACAGAATGCTGGAGGGGGTATCAGGGTTGAGGATACTACCAGTGGTGTGTTCCTAAGGACAAGGGTAAGAGCCATTGTGTAAGAGCCTGTGCATGTGCACTAGGGGTGCCAGGTGCATGCTAAACAGTGTGGTCTGTGTTCCAGGGGATCCTCATAGGGTGTCATACAGTCCTCTTTTGTAGGAGTTGGGTCTTAGTTGTTGTGTGTGCTGGGGCTATGCAGGAGTCTAGATCATATCACATGCAGGGTCTTGTGACCAGGAGTGAGACTATGCTGCAAGGTATTGCTGATAGATCATATGTCAGGTGACTGTGGGACTGTAGGTCACATGCAGGGAGCTGTTGCTAAATGAGAGGCAGCTGTGGGCACCAAGGTAACAAAACCTGCAAAAAGTCATGGATCTGTAAGTAAAGCCTACCAGGGCATGCAAGTAAAGATGGGATGGAAAGAAATGAGGGGGTTGCATTGCTAGTTACTAAACCACTGTGCCTGTCTGGGGTGGAAATCACTAGCTGAAGGCAGGAGAGTGTGGATTGGGAAAGTGTCATCAAGGCAGCAGAGTGCACTGTTGAGGTGCAGATGAGTAATAATATGCTGGTGCATGGCACCATAGTGCACTTCAGGGTGGAATGTACAGCAAGGTTCTGGGTATGAGAGGGCCATGGTTGTGGCAATGATGTGACAGGGGATGATGTTGGGAATAAATAATACCAGGTGCAAATAACTGTGGGAGAGTGGTGACTGCAGAGGTGTCTTGCAACATGTAGGCAAGGCTTAGCCATCTTGGTTCACGCTGAGTGGGTCTATCAATGCTGATTGGCTTCAACTTGCAGAGGGGTCTTATCATGGATTATATCCATTGTGTGGATCACTTTCTTCATGTGAAGGCCATGAATGCCCATAAGAGAGAGATGGTATTATTTAGCAAGGTCTGGGGTGTGACTTTATTGAGCATGGGGTTAGGTTGTATGTGCCCTTGTTTCATTAGTAATCATGTATGTGGGTGATAAGGTCAAGTGAAGGTGGTGGCAACCAGAATTTCTTTTGCATATCCAGTGCATTTATATTGGAGGGGTGACATGCCCTGGGTCGATGTTGTAAAGCTTGCTCAGCAAGCAGCAAGAGATTTCATTACTGTGATATGTCAGCATCTGGCTGCATGGTTGGGTGGTATCAGTTTCATCTTGATTAGGAGATTGGACATGGGTAGGATAAAGGGTGAGCCAAGGCTCAGGTGAAACTTTTACCACTGTGTCATCTGCTGAGTTTTTTCCATGTGCCAATCCATAGGCATTTCTTTCTTCTTTGTATTGTGGGTGGTGTTGGTATTCCATAGGCTGACAGCACTACTTTTGCAATTTTAAGTCAGCTGAATACTTAATGTGGTGGTAGTCTCAGGCTGCATCTATTAGTTGGTGATCTGTAATGGTGGACCAATTCATTGGTTGGCTATGTTATTTATCAGAGCAGTCTTGTTCTGCTACATGTTCTTTGTCTAATATCAGGGTAACCTGGCCTTTTTCTGAAGGTGGGGGCATTCTTTTGTGGGTGGTTCAAGATCTTTATCTGATGGTGTTACTTTTGCTAGTTTAAGTCAGCAAGATGTCATGTTGGGGGCAGTCCTGGGCTGCATCTATGCCTGTCATAAGTTCAGGGCAGTCTTATTCTGCTGGAGTACCAGTCATTGGGGTGCTTGTGGGATTACATTTTCCTTCATCAAGCTAAGGCAGTTTATTGACCTGCCAAGGTCACTCTGGAGCTGTTGGATCAATATTGTAGTGATGCCATTCCTAGGCATCCAGGGCAGTTTAGCATTGTACCAAGGATGTATGTGGTCTTCTTCATCTGAGGCACTGTTAAGGTGTGTCCAGGGCAGTTTATTGTCATGCTTAGGACATTTTGAGGGTTTTTCTGTCTTCATTGGAGCCATGGGTGTGTGCATCCTGGCATACTGTCAAGGCAGTTTTACATTGTGCCAGGGATGTGTTTTTTTTTCTTTTCTTTTTCTCTGGGTATAGCACATCCAGGTGCTCATGGGCAGTTTATTGTCATGCTGAGGATGTTTTGGTCAAATCAAAACTTTGTGGGGTATATCATCCAGGCCTTTCATTGGCTATTGCTTCTATTGCTTTGTGGGTTTGAGTAGACTGGGTGGTGTTTGCAGAACAGTTTCTCCTTTCTCTTGGGATTGATACTTTTGCAGGCAATCTTTCATGTTATAGGGGTGCCTGAGCCAGGTGGATTTCTTTTCTTCTTTTTGCAGTCATAAGTTCAAACATCTCCAGCTATGTCCTCTGGAATGGAATCTGCATTCTGGGCATTTGTGTGTCATGCACTGCCCCCAGTCGTTAGGTTCTCTCTTCTGTCTGTATTGTTCCTGCAAATTTTATATTATCAAGGAGAGCAATTCTGCTGTGATGGGCCTTCAGTCTTCAAGATTCAGGGCTTTGTATGCCCAATCTAAGTCCTTGTTGGTTGGCAGGGCATGGTTACTCATGGTGATGAAGAGTTGGGCAATGGTTACTTCCAGGAATTGTACATGCTCCTGTAACTCCTTAACTTGTCTGCAGGAGTCTTTCTGGTTTGCCCAAATGTCTGAGAAGTCTTCTGCGACTTCTTCAACTTTATCAGCCCAGTTCTCTTTATGGGTATTGACCATAGCCTTCTTGGTGGTTTTGGTCGAGTTGTACAGGTTGAATCATTTAGCCATGTTATGTCAATGTTTCTTATGTCATAAATCAGGTTTCCCTTTTGTTGGGGGCAAAGTGTTTCCTTTCATGCTGATTGTCCTTCATGTTCCTGGCCCATTCATCATCACTGCTTCATTTCTTTAGAGGAAAGGCTACCCTTGTGTGTTCATCATCAGGACCTGGGGATTCATATGTCATACTCCTTCCAGCAGAGTTTGTTGTCTTGCTTTCTTTGCTTGTGTGCTTACTCCTATGTCTGATGAGCCTAGCGGTTAGTCTAATGTTGTTAGTCGAATACTTTCCTTGCTTCTGGGGTCATGATTTAGTTTGTGTGAGTGGACCCCCCAACTATTCCACAAGGGGTGATTCATGGTCATTTCTGTCATTTCATATTGGTGGACCCTTGGTTCAGTTGGGGTTCCATGGTCATGCTGGTTCTTCTGTTCAATTGTGAGGGACCCCTACTGTCTGTGAAGGGCATCTGTCAGTCTGTTCGTAATGCTTACCCCTATTGTTGGTGGGCCTAGCTGTGTTATTGTTGGTGCCTTATCTGGAGGTCTTTCATTTTGCTTTTTCTGGGGAAGCCCATAACCCTAATGTTTGAGTAGTGGCCAGTTGTTCAGCCTAATAAGTGTGGCTGGTCAGTTAGCTAGTTGAGCAGTCAGTTGCTCCAATAATGTCAGTGTTTTGTAGGTGCATCACCCTTCAGTTGATCTAGGGACTATAGCATGTTGTTGGGTGTCTGAGACCTAATAAATAAGGTGTTGATTCTTTGTCCTGTGAAAATGCTGGTGGAAAGCATTGGTGGCAATCCTGCAGTTCTCCAGCAATAAATTAGCAGTGGTGAGATAGATTCAGATAAGTAGTGTGCATGAGCACTGGTAAAGTCAGAAAAGAAAGGCAGCCTGCTATTGAGGGGATCTTGATTCCAAAAGCTACCTGTAGAGAGAAAGGGATCAAGCCTGCTTTTGTGCTTTGGTGGGTACATCACAGTCCTAGGAATGGAAGGCCACAGTGACCATCTTTTAGGGAGTTGAGTTTGGTGTTCTAAGAAGGAAGGCACAGTTTGTGCACACATGTGTTATGCTCACGGCTATGCTACATTCCATTCCCTGTCTACATTTCCCTCTTTAGCCTCTTTGACCCACACCACAGCACCACGACTCGGTCTTGCCTGAGTCCTGTTCCCACACTGGTAAGCACAGTGGCCGCAGCATCCGGGCACTGGACTACGGTAGAGTAAAGACCCGCTTACCCGGCTACTGATGCTGCACCGCAGCACTTAGGCAATCCGCAGTTGCAATGGCGCCATGTGTCACCACACAGTCTCACGCCAATAGCGATACTCGCACATCGCACACCATAGTACACCATCCATTCCCACTTCAATGGCATTAACCTCGTGATGGCGCCATCACTCGCCACCCTTTCCCACTCCAGTAGCGTTTAGCCTGCAGCATCGCCTCCCTCGCACGGACCAGGCCAGTTTTCGCTTCGCACTTCCATCTTTAGTAACCATGCCTGCCCTTAGCTAGTTTAGGCTCTGCTTGAATCCCGTCTGTAGTAGTATATAAGACTGCCTGTAAATTATCAGAGCCCCAATCAATTCTTCTTGGGTCTTCCCTCACAAGGCATCCGCATACTAGGAGATTGGTCCATTTTCCTGTTTTGCTCCACTTCGCTACTCGACCCCTTGTGCGCTGCACCCAGGTCTTTCGTCTCGCTTCATTCCACTCGATGCCTCCTTGCCTTTGTGCCCAAGGTCGTTTCAACATGTGGATGTGACTGGTGTATTGCTAAACTTCTAATCCAGTAAGAAGTAGAGTGTCCTATCTTGGGGTATCACTCCTGGCCAGGCTTTCAGTCTTCATGTCCATGTTCATTGTCACTCCTTTTCTTAAGGGGAGGGCTAACCCTATCATGGTCCTTCATCTATGATCCCAGGTATATCCAGCAATCAGGTTTGAGGCAGTTTCTGCCATGCCAAGGGTGTAGGTCATTGTAAGAGATATGTGGAGAGTCTACTGCTTATTGTGGGTCAGTCCAGTGGTATTGTATCCTTCCTTAATGAATGTGCTGATCAATGGGTAGACTAATAGTGGGCATTGTGTCGGTTAGCATTGAGTAGTCATATGCTACTGGTGAGAGTAGACTCTCTGGTATACTTATACTGTTGGTTTCCTAAGGTGTGCCCTGTGTGTTTGTAAGTGGTCCTGGTTGTCCTGCCTGGGCTAAGGGTGATGTTTGTCATGTCCATGGGCATTGTGTAATCTGTAAGGGTTCCAGTTATAATGCTCCTGGCTGAGAGCCTCAAAGCCTTGGGGCAGCTGTTGATATCAAAGATGCCATATACTGATGGTGTAGTGTTATTGGTGGTGATCCCAATACAATGCCTTGGGCAGAGGGCCTCAAGCCTGCTTCGGCTGTTGTCTACAGTATGGAGTGAGGTGATGTCATAAAGATCTGTGGGCACCTCATGCAATCTGGCACAAGAACTTGCTGGAGTCATCAACTGTGGTGGAGTCAATTCTGTCATAAGTGGAACTTGTAGGGTGTCTAGTAATCTAGTGCTGCATCTTGGCATGATCCAGTAATAGAACATGCACCTGTCATCCATGTTTCTGTTGTGGTCATTAGTGTCATTGAGTGGATAGGAACTAACTCATCTATCTCTGCTCATCTGCAAGTAACCCTTAATAGCTCTCTTTGCTACTAATGTCTCTGCTTGTCAAGTGTGATGGCATCAGTGGCTTTCAGGGCAACGTTGAGGGCTGTGGTGAAAGATGCAAGTCTATCATAATGAAACAACTCAAGCCTGAGCTGTCAAGCCTAGGGCTAGTAGTGGTAAATGCTGACTGTGAAGGAGAGAGTTGCAATGTGTCATCAAGGGGAGCCTTGTTGTGATGGGTCTAATGGTCGAGTGAATAAGAATGGGGAAGACTATGGGCATTTATACAGCAGCCCATTGTTAGCCTCCAAGACCCTAGTGGTGTAGCAGCATTGTGGAAGTAGACCTAAGATGCTAGTGGCCACTATCCATCAATGATAGACTAAGGGCTTGGAGGGTAATGGCGGGGGTTTATATACTGTTACAGGGTTTGTCTCTATTTGTACACTATTACTACATATGGTCTGTCAAGGGCCAGCTCTGTTACCATATATGGTCTGCAGAGTTTGTGGGTCTCTGTGGATCAAAGGAGATCTTGGTCCATGTATGCAAGGCTATGCTCTAAAGCAGTGCAAGGCAATGCAAGGCAGTGCTGGGCTATGCATGGCTATGTGTGCAGTTGAATGGCTATTGGTCATGAGTCCATATGAGTCAGCTAGTGGTTACATGCAAGTATCACTATAGACCAAGAGGCAAGGGTGATGTGATGGCAAGCGATTGTGTGACTATGGTGCAAGATGGTGTAATGTGGGACTTCAGAGTGAGACTAGAGGAACAGAATGCCAGAGGGGGTATCAGGGTTGAGGGTACTACCAGTGGCATGTTCCTAAGGACAAGAGTAAGAGCCATTGTATAAGAGCCTATGCATGTGCACTAGAGATGCCAGGTGCATGCTGAACAGTGTGGTCTATGTCCCAGGGGATTGTAATGCTCACAGCTACGCTACGTTCCATTCTTTCCTACATTGCCTTCTTTAGCCACTTTGACCCATGCCACAGCACTGTGACTCGGTGTCGCCTGAGTCCTGTTCCCACACTGGCTAGCTCAGTACCCGCAGCATTCCGGGCACTGGACCACGGTAGAGTAAAGATCTGATTACCCAGGTACTGATGCCACCCCGCAGCACTTAGGCAATCCACAGTTGCAATGGCACTGTATGTCGCCATCCAGTCTCATGCCTATAGCGATACTCGCACATTGCACACCATAGTACACCATCTGTTCCCACTCCAATGGCATTAACCTTGCAATGGCGCCATTGCTCGCCACCCTTTCCCACTCCAGTAGTGTTTAGCCCACAGCATCGCCCCACTCGCATGGACCAGGCCAGTTTCTGTCTCGCACTTCCATAATTAGTATTCATGCTTGCCCTCACTTACTTTAGGCTCTGCTTAAATCCCGATTGTAGTAGTATATAAGACCGCCTGTATTATATCGGAGCCCTAATCAATTCTTCTTGGGTCTTCCCTCACAAGGCACCCGCATACTAGGAGATTGACTCACTGTTTCCGCTTCACTTCACTTCGCTACTCGACCCCTTGTGTGCTGCACCCAGGGCTTTCGTCTTGCTTCGTTCCACTCGATGCCTCCTTGTGCCTTGCACCCAAGGTCATTTCAGGGATTCTCATAGGGTGTCATACAGTCCTCCTTTGTAGAAGTTGGGTCTTGGTTGTTGTGTGTGCTGGGGCTGTGCAGGGGTCTAGATTATATCACATGCAGGATCTTGTGATCAGGAGCAAGACTGTGCCATAAGGTATTGCTGATAGATTGTATGTCAGGTGACTATGGGACTATAGGTCATGTGCAAGGAGCCATTGCTAAGCAAAAGGCAGCTGTGGGCACTGAGGTATGAGGGGCACTAGTCATAAGGCATTATAGTGGATACTGGAGCATGTGAGTGAGTGTAAGCAAGTGAGCACAAAGGCCAAAGTGAAGGAAAAAGCATAGCAGGGCCTGAGTGTAGCATCAAGTATGGCATGATCATAACAAAATGGGCATGAAAAAAGGCAGGTGAAGGACTCAGTGACAAATTGGTAGAAGGAACTATCAAGTTTGGTGGTGGTTCTGTGATGATGTGGGGCTGTATGACTTGGCAGTGAAATGCTTGAGTCCTAGCATTGGATAAGGATCCTCCTTAGCCACAATAGGCATGGGGGCAAAAGCATAGAGAGATGGTCAAGGAGAGTTGTAATAGATGATACATTGATATCCTAGCTGCTGGTAGTGTGGCTCTATTGATACAGGGAAGCTAAGGCAGATACACTAATGTACCTCCATTGCTAGCCTTAGAGATCCAAGTTGATAGCTCATGGGGGCATAAAGCTAAGGGTTATCAATGAATGACTGGAGTCTAAGGCTGTGATGGAGGGATTTATATACTACTATTGAAGTGGAGTCTGAATGTACTTAGGACCAGTCTTACTTCCTTATCAGTTCTTCCTTCTATTCCTGGTCCTTGGTCTGTGTGAGTGAGGTGATGCTGAGGGCTTTCTGCAATTGGCTGATTAATATGAGGGGTGGTGATACCACTTGTGCAAGTAATGCCATTGGTGTGAGAGCTGCTACAGAGTATAGCCTGGGGGCAGAGGGCATGAGCAGGGCTAATGCTATTGGTGTGGGAGTGATATCACAATAATGGTGAGTGCTGGTGCAAGTATGGCATGATGACTGCAGAGCTTGGCCCTGCAGATATTGGTTTACCAGTTCAGCTATGCAGTAGTGCAGGCTTACACAGTGTCCAGCTATTTGCTCTGGCCTAGGGATGGCAGCTTCTTCCTATGCTAGGGGCCAGCTTGGCAATGCCTTCTTCCAATAGGCTGAGTCTTGGGCCAATGGGGGCATAGGAAAGGTGGTGGCTGTGCTCATGGTCTAGTACCCTGCTAACAGCTTGGTTAGTCATGTGATGGGTTGTTAGTCAGGTGATCAGGGATCAGGTGACTGTGGGTATCCTTCTGGTCATGTGCTATGTCTTTGGTTAGTGGCCTACCAGGAGTGTAGGGTATTGTGGCTAATATGGGTGTAGGGTGCAGCCTCTAAAGGCTCTAGTGTAGTCCAGTGTAGGGCATGAAACGACCTCAGGCACAAAGGCAAGGAGGCGTCGAGTGGAATGAGCAAGACAATGTCCTGGGTGCTAGGCACAAGGGGACGAGTAGCGAAGTGAGAGGAAACGGAAGGGTGGATCAAGCTCCTTATAAGCGGGTGCCT
>JBBPTI010000183.1:0-19955 GCA_038093995.1 Tylopilus aff. callainus | reverse complement strand
TCAAGGGCCAGCTTAGTTACTGTATATAGTCTGTGGAGTTCATGGATCTCTGTAGGTCAAAGGAATGTCTTGGTCCATGCAGGCGGAGCTATGCTCGGGGCAGTGTGAGGCTATGTGCAGCTATGCAAGGCTGTATGGTGTCGAGCGAAGGCTGTGATGTGGGCGAATGGCTATTGGTCATGAGTCCATGTGAGTCATGCTGGTGTCTATGCATGAGTATTGCTATAGGCTGAGGTATGAGGGTGATGTGATGGCAAGCAATTGCGTGACAATGGCATGATATGGCATGATGTGGGACTGCAGAGCAGGACCAGGATATGTGGAGTGCCGAAGGCAGTGTCAGGGTTAAGGGTTGTGACTTGGTGACATACCGTAGGCAAGTCAAAGGGGCAAGAGCCAATGCATGAGCCTATCTGTGGGGTGCGAGCTGTGTAGCAGTGAGCATATGTGTGTATGCCAGGCGACTGTAAAGGAGTCTGGGGTCTCTATGTCTCAAGGGGTGGCGTTTGTTTACAAGTGCTGGTGTTTGCTGTCTAAGGGGCTGTGCCTATCTGTGGCACAAGGGCTGTGCCGAGTGGCTATGCAAAAGGGCCTAGATCGTATCACATGCGTGGTCATGTGACTGGTGCGAGACTGTGCCATGAGGCATCACTAATAGATTGGGTGTGGTCAGGTGACTGTGGGACTGTAGGTCATGTGTAGGGAGCCATAGTAGCAAGGAAGGCAAGTGGTGACTATAGGGCGATGAGGGGCAAGGAGCACTATATCGTAGGACGTTGTAGGGGTGCTGGAATAGGGGCAAGGGAGTGCAAACAACTGAGCTAAGGGCCAAAGAGAGGAAAAAGTACGATGGGGGCCTATGCGTAGCATCAAGTGCAGCGTGATTGTAACACTATCCCCCAACTAAGGATCAGATTCCAGATGATCCAAAGGACAAGATGCTGAGAGGGCAGAGAGAGCAAGAGGGGACTGGAGCAAGCGAGGTCCAAGAGCGGAGGGTGGTTCAAGACCAAGGGGTGGATGTGAAGTCCAAGAGACTGAGAATGTGGCAGATCCATACTGCTGAAGGCCAGGTAAAGGGATCTTTGCACTGCTGATATTCAGCATCCCAATGCTGTGGCAACAGCATGGCAACAAGAGCCTAGAAAAGTTTGAGGAATCGTAAGTACTAAGTAAAGCCTACTGGGGCTTGCAAGTAAAAGACCGGGAATGGAAATGAGGGGGTCACATTGCTAGTTACTAAACCACCATGCCTGTCTGGGGTGGAAATCACTAGCTGAAGGCGGAGGGGTGTGGATTGGGAAGTGCCATCAAGGCAGCGGAGTGCACCGTCAAGGTGCGGTTTATGACAATGTGCCAGTATGCAGCACCATGGTGCACTTCAAGGGGTCATGCTCATGTCATAAGCAGTGGGGGTCGCGGTGAGGTCCGAGTGATGTCACAGTTTAGTGAATAGTGAATACCAGGGTACAAGTAACTGTGATGGAATGGCGACTGCAGAGGTGTCTTGCGTGTGTGGGCAATGGTAGCCATCTGGCGACAACTAGTGGGTCTAGAGATGCTTGGCAGCCTCAACTTGCAGAGGGGTCTTATCGTGGATTAAGTCTGGCGTGTGGGTACTGTTCTTTATGCATAGGCCATGAATGCCCATAAGAGAGAGATGGTACTGTTCTTTGTTTACTGCAAGGGGATGTTATGTGAATGGATGAGTGACTGCTTTGAGTATGAGCAGGGGCGAGTAGCGACCATTATGGCATCCAGGAGTCTCATTCTCTCTGGTGCATCTATAGTGAAGGGCAATGTGCCAGGGGTTGGTGTTGTAATGCTTGGTCAACAAGCAGCGAGGAGTTTCCGTTACTGTAAAAGGTCCAGCATTTGCGTGGTGTCGTGTGTGGAAATAGTTTCAACACGATCAGTAAGATCAGGCGAGGAGGGGTAGTAAGTGAGCATAAGCTCCAAGGAAAACTATTACCACTGCTGGGGTTTTCCGTATGCCAATCCATAGGCATTTTCTGTTTCTTCATCTAGAATGTCGGTAGTATTCGATAAGCTGGCGGTGCTACTTTCGCAATTTTAAGTCAGCTGAATACTTATGCGGTGACAGTCTCGAGCTGTGTCTATGGTTTGTGATTCTTTCATAATGGTGGGCCAATCCATGGCCAACTGAGTCGTTTGTTGGAGCAATCATATTTTGCTCATGTTTTTTGTCTTGTCAAGGTAGTCCGGCCTTTTCCGAGGGCAAGGACGATCATTTACAGGGGTTTCAGGATCTTTGTCTGACAGTGTTACTTCCGCTAGTTTAAGCCAGTGAGATCACATGTCGGGGGCAGTCCTGGGCTGCATCTATGTCATCATTTGATTCTGTCATGAGGGAATGCTTGCGGATCTCATTTCCTGTCAAGCCAAGGCAGTTTATTGACCTGCCAAGGTCGCTCTTGAGTTCATATCAGCAGGGTGATCCTATTCAGCAAGATCCGGGGCAGTTTAAGGTCATGCTTAGGACTCGTCGTCGTTACTGCTGTGGATTTTTCTGCAAATATGCCAAACTGGGGCATCCACAAGGTAGTTTAGCATCATGCCGAGGACATATCGAGGGTTTTTTCTGTTTATCTGTGGGGTGAGTGCATCCAGGCACTCTGATGGGGCAGTTTTACATCATGCTGGGGATGTATCAAGGGTTTTCTTTCTTTTCTGAGTGGTGTGCCATCCTGCAACACTGTCTGGGCAGTTTTACATCATGCTAGGGATGTATCGAATCTGCAAATTAGGACTTCTGGGTATATCATCTGGGCCTTTCATTGGCTGTGCTTCATCTACAACTTCGTGGGTTTGGGTAGACCGGGCGGTGTCTGTGGAATAGTCTCTCCTTGCTTTGTGGGTCGATACTTCTCTGGGCGACCTTTTGCATTATAGGGGCGGCTGAGCCACGTTGGTTTCTTTTCTTCTTTTTGCGGTCATAGGGCTGAGCACCTCCAGCTATGCCCTCTGGGGTGGAATCTGCATTTGTGGCACTTGTCTGTCATGTGCACTCCCCATTCTGGTTCTGGTTGCAACTATGCCTGCTGGTTGTATCGTTCCTGTAGGTTTTGTATGATGGAGGAGAGGGGTTCTGCCACTGTTGGTCGTCGGTCCTCCAGATTCAGCACTTCATATGTGTGATCTAAGTCCTTATTGGTTGGTGGGGCTTGGTTACTCATGGCTATGAAGAGTTGGGCAACAGTTATCTCAAGGAATTGGATGCGTTCCTGTAACTCCTTGACTTGTCTGTGGGAGTCTTTCTGATTTGCCCAAATGTCTGAAAACTCTTCTGCTATTTCGTTGACTTTATTGGCCCAATTGTCTCGATGGGCGTTGGTCATAGCCTTCTTAGCCGTCTTTGTTGAGTCGTATGGGTTGAATTGCTTTGCCATGGTAGCTCAGGGTTTCTTACATCGTGAACCAGGCCTCCCTTCTGGTCAGGGGTGAGTTGCTACTTATGCTGATTGTGTCTTGTGTCGTGATCCAGGGCCGTCTTCTTCATCGCTTCTTGATTTCTTCAGAGGGAAGGCTACCCTCATGTGTTCTTTGTCAGGGCCTGAGATCTTGTTGTTAATGCTCCTTCTGGTGGAGTTTTGCTTTCCTTGGTCATACACTTTCCCCTATGTCTGCTGGGCCTAGTGGTTAGTTCTTACATCATTAGTCGAATACCTCCAATACTTCTGGGGTGTTGATTCAGTCTGTGCAAGTATCCCCCAACTATTCTGCAAAGGGGTTATCTTGATCGTGGTGCTGTGTTGTTTAAGTCTTTTGGTGGGCCCGCAGTACGGTTGGGGTCCCATGGTCGTTCTGTTGTCATATCGCTTGCAAGGGACCCCAACTGTCTGCAAAGGGCGTCCGTTAGATCGATTCGTAGATGCTTACCCCTATTATCAGTGGGCCTAGCTGTGTCATGGTTAATAGTGGTCCTGTTTCATACCCGATGCCTTATATGAAGGTCTTTCGATTGTCAATGAGATTTGGCCAGTCGTTCGGCCTGATAAATATGGCTGGTCAGTTAGCCCATTGGTTGAGCGGTCAGTTGCTCCGATAGTGTCAGTGTTCTGGCGCATCACCCTTTGGTCATCCGAGGGTTGTAGCGTACCGATGGGTGTCTGAGACCCAATAAATAAGGTGTCGGTCTTTGTCCTGCGAAGTGCTGGTAACTGGCAGTGGAAAGCATCGGTGGCGATCCTGCGGTTCTCCAGTGATAGATTAGTAGAGTTGAATATGTAGCATGCATGGGCACTGGAGAAAGAAGAGAGATGGTGGCCTGCTACTGAGGGGATCTTGATCCTGGAGACTGTCAGAGAAAAAGGGAGGGGGATCAAGTCTGCTTCTGTGCTTTGGTGGGCACATCACAGTCCTAGGGATGGGAAGCCGCAGCGACCATCCTTTGGATACTGAGTCCGGTATTCTAAAAAAGGGAAATGCAGTTTGTGCACACATGCAGGTGTGACTGGTGTATTGCTGAACTTCTATCCAAGAAGTGGAGTGCCCTATCCGAGGCGTCACTCCTGGCCAGGCTTTTGGTCTGAGGTCAGTGTTCATCGTCGCTTTCTTTTCTTAAGGGGAGGGCTAACCCCATCATTCTGTGTTCTTGTCGTAAGGGTTCCGGGTGAATCTGGCGATCAGAGTCCAAGGCAGTTTCTGCTATGCTGAGGGCGAGTGGTGTTGAAGTCAAAAAGTTGGAGTCTACTGCTTATCATGGGTTAGTCCAGTGGTACCATATCCTTCCTTGATGAAATGCCAATCAATGGGTAGACTTATGGTAGGCATCATGTCGGTTAGCGTCAAGTAGTTGTATACTGCTATCGAGAGTAGACTCTCTGGAATACTGTACTGTTGGGTTCCTAAGGTGTGCCACGTGTAGATGTCGAGGAGGATGTGACCCAGGGTTAGTCCTGCGATCCGAGGCAGTTTCTGTCATGCCAAGGACGAAAGCGATGTTGTGCTGTAAAGGAGGGGTTCCGGTTATATTGCTCCCAGCTGAGAGCCTCAAAGCCTCAGGTCGGCTGTTGATGTTGAAGGTGCCATATACTGATGGTGTGGAGTAGCAAGTCGGTAGTGGTCCCAATATAATGCCTTGGGCTGAAGGCCTCAAGCCTGCATTGGCTGTGGTCTGCAGTGGTAAGCGGGTGTTGGTCATGAAGGTCTATGGGCGTCTGCACAATCTGGCGCAAGAACTTGCTGGAGCCGTCAACCTGTGGTGGAGTCGGTGGTTGTAAGTGGAACTGTAGGGTGTCTAGCGATCTAGCCTCTATAACTGCGGGCAATCTGGTGATAGAACTTCTTTCAACCCATCATCCATGATTCTGTTGTGGTCATTAGCATTGTCGAGCAGATAGGAACTAACCCGTCTATCTCTGCTCTTCTGTGAGTAACCCTTGATAACTCTCTTCTACTGTGTGCTCGTCGAGTATGATGTCATCATAGGCTTCCAGGGCAACATTGAGGGCTGCGGTGGAAGATGTGAGCTTATCATAATGAAACAACTCGAGCCGGAGCTGTCAAGCCTAGGGCTAGTAGTGGCAGATGCTGGTAACGAAGGAGAGAGTTGTAATGTGTCATCAAGGGGAGCCTTGCTGTTATGGGTCTTACTAGTTGAATAGAGGTGGCGAAGGCAATAGGCATTTATACAGCAGCCTAGTCAATAGCCTTCAAGACCCTAGTGGTGCAGCGTCATCGTGGATCTAGGTCTAGTAGCTTTAGAGGCCACTACCCATCAATGATAAGCTGGGGTCTAGAAAGGTAGCAGCTAGGGTTTATATACTGTTACAGGGTTTGTATGTATTTGTTCACTTATTACTACATATGGTCCGTCAAGGGCCAGCTTAGTTACTGTATATAGTCTGTGGAGTTCATGGATCTCTGTAGGTCAAAGGAATGTCTTGGTCCATGCAGGCGGAGCTATGCTCGGGGCAGTGTGAGGCTATGTGCAGCTATGCAGGGCTGTATGGTGTCGAGCGAAGGCTGTGATGTGGGCGAATGGCTATTGGTCATGAGTCCATGTGAGTCATGCTGGTGTCTATGCATGAGTATTGCTATAGGCTGAGGTATGAGGGTGATGTGATGGCAAGCAATTGCATGACAATGGCATAATATGGCATGATGCGGGACTGTGGAGTGGGACCAGGATATGCAGAGTGCCGAAGGCAGTGTCAGGGTTAAGGGTTGTGACTTGGTAACATACCGTAGGCAAGTCAAAGGGGCAAGAGCCAATGCATGAGCCTATCTGTGGGGTGTGAGCCGTGTAGCAGTGAGCATATGTGTGTGTGCCAGGCGACTGTAAAGGAGTCTGGGGTCTCTATGTCTCAAGGGGTGGCGTTTGTTTACAAGTGCTGGTGTTTGCTGTCTAAGGGGCTGTGCCGAGTGGCTATGCAAAAGGGCCTAGATCGTATCACATGCATGGTCATGTGACTGGTGCAAGACTGTGCTGCAAGGCATCGCTGATAGATTGGGTGTGGTCAGGTGACCATGGGACTGTAGGTCATGTGCAGGGAGCTGTAGTAGCAAGGAAGACGAGTGGCGACTATAGGGCAATGAGGGGTGAGGAGCACTATATCGTAGGATGTCATAGGGGTGCTGGAATAGGGGTGAGGGAGTGCGAACAACTGAGCTAAGGGCCAAAGAGAGGAAAAAGTACGACAGGGCCCGTGCATAGCATTGAGTGTGGTGTGATCGTAACACCAACCATGCATGTGACACTTGTGTTGATTAGCTGTTTAATGGAGTCTGGCTATTGTGGTATTTTTGACAATGGCATGTGCCAAATTTATGATGCAAGCCATTCTCTTGTTGGAGAGGTCAGTGTTTCCAATGGTTTTTACAAAGTGACAAGTGCCTACCTAGCTGCAGGTGACATGGAGTTGCTCTCTATGGCTGAACTTCACATCTGTCTGTCCCATATTGGTGTTGGGACAATCTGTGACATGATGTCAAAAGGCATGATCTCTGGCATTTCACTGGACCTGAATCACATCTTAATGGGCCAATGTGCTTCTTGCAAGTATGGAAAAGCCACATGCAAACATATTGGAAAGGTTCATGAACCCAATTGCTCAGATAAGCTAGGGGATGAGGTTCATACTGATGTTTGGGGACCTTCTCCTGTTCAGGTCCCTAGAAAGCGCAGCTATTATAGCTCCTTTACAGACAACCACATGTGCTATACACATGTCCATCTGATGGCAGTGAAATCTAATATATTCCAGGCTTACTGCGAGTTTGAGTCATGGCTGCATACACAGCATGGGACTTCTATCCAGCATCTATGTTCTGACCATGGGGGGGAGTACCTATCTGATGAATTCTCACATCATTTGAAATCCCATGGCACAGAACAAAAACTTACCACACATAACACACCAGAACACAATGGTGTTGCTGAACATCTCAACTGGACTCTTGTGGAATGCATGCAAACCTTGCTGCATGACAGTGGATTGCCCAAAACCTTGTGGGGGGAGGCTCTTCTACATGTTGTCTGGATCAAAAACAGATCAGCCATGAGAGCACTGGATGGAAAAACATTATATGAGATGCTATACAAGAAAAAGCCAGATCTGCATAACTTACCATCTTGGGGTGCAAAATATTGGGTACTTGATGATTCCAGCTCAAAGCTCAATGATTGTGCTTGGCATGGCCACTGGATCGGGTTTGATGCCAACTCTACAGCACACTGCATTTATCTGCCTGACCAATGCATTGTGGTTATTGAACATAATGTCACCTTCCAGAAACCTGATGCAACAGTCACTATCTATCTAGAAATCAAGAATGATCAGCTGATCTTATCCAACATGCCTGTAACACCCACTATTGTTAAAACATTCAACCCAGATGATGAGAAACCCATGAATGCACTCACACCTGTTGCTCCATTTATCTGCTGGTCAGACCATAACTGACAACTCTCAGCATATGTCCAAATGTTAAACTCTGGAGAAGGAACTCATGATGGTTGTGAGGGTGGTACTCTTTTGCCAAGGGGAATTCAAGGTGTGGTGGTAAAGGGTGTTGAGGGCAAGAGTGAGCAAGCATCATTAATGTGGGAACTAGATAATGAAAACACAGTTTTCACACTGCTTACAGGGACTTCTGAGGCTGAGGGACTAGAACCAACTATAGTTGAAGAAGCAAGGACACAACCTGATTGGCCATAGTGGGAGGAGGCAATTAATGCTGAGTTGAAAAGTTTTGCCAATGCAAACACATGGAATGCAGTGGAATGACCCAAAAACACAAACATTGTGAGCTGCAAATGGGTGTTCAAGATTAAAAAGAACACAGCTGGAGAAATCAACAAATACAAAGCATGGCTTGTCACTTGTGGCTTTATCCAGTAATACAGTGTAGAGACCAGCTTGTCTCTGTAGGTGTAAGACCCCTCCTGTCACAGTTATACCACCCCCTACCATCTTATCACCTTTCCCACCATGTCCTCACTACTCTGTCCATACTCACCACAGTCCGCAGCATAGTCCAGGTCAACAAGGCATTGGACTATATTGGACTACCATGGTCTCTCATTCCACCCTCATATGTTTCCCTTTATCTTATCCATTGATCACTTTACCCCTTTATTTGCACCTGCTGTCCTTCCTTGCAATGTGCCATCGGCAGATGGCAGGGACTTTATTTTCCTTTCAAGCCTACTTAGACCGGGCCCAATCATGTGTGATGGACTCAGTATAGATGTCACACCATCTACAGGGCAGTCCTCTTTTTTTCTGATTTATCTTGACAGTTTGATATAGTGTTTCAATATCCATATTTAGTCTTGTGCCATTGGTTAGTGTTACCTAGATGTTGTTAGAGTCTGAGCATACTTGGACTATAATGCTGTTGTACAGGATGGAAATGACAGCTCCCTTTTGGCTCACAAATCACTATCACTGTCACCATCACCATCTTCAACTTCTCTAAATGACCTCAGTGAACTGTCCACTGAGCTTGAACTGTTTCCCCTGCAATCCAAAAGCTTTGAAATCTCTCAGACTCTTGGACTTGCACACAATCTGTGACCAGACTTTCTCATACTGCTGAGTGCCACTGCTTGGACTTCTTCCAGAACCTCTCCCTTTCCTTAGAGTCTCTTTTGGGACAAACATACCATTCCAACTACTAATTCTATGATACTGAAGGCCTGGACTCTTAGGTATCCCTACCTACATAGTTCTCCCAGCTTTCCTATCATCTTTTCAACTGAAGCCCACTGCATGAAACAACCTTGGGCACTGAGTACCTTTGGTCATGTAGCAGAAAAGTGTAGGAAGTGGTAGAGGTGGATCAAACTTCTAGTAAAGCAGGTGCCTTGTGAGGGAAGACCCAAGAAGAATCAATTGGAGTTCTGATGAGTTACATGCAGGTTTATATACTACTAGCTACCTAGATTGGAACTCTGTCTGAAGTGCATGAGGGCAGGCCAGGTTACTAAGTAAGGGAATGCAAGATGAAAACTGGCCTGGTCTATGTGAGTGGGGTAATGCTGAGGGGATATTGCGATAGGCATGGGATAGGGTTGCAAGGGATGGTGCAATAGTGGGAGTTCTGCAATTGGTTACAAAAGGAATTAAAGGAATTATATGATATGCAGGGGAAATGCTATTGGAGTGGGACCAGGGTATGTGAGTATGGCAAGTGATGGTGCCATCTGCAGTTGCTATGTTATCAGCTGCTTAGGTAAGAGGGTCTTTACACTACCTTGATCAGGTGTCCTCATGCTGTAAGTGAGGTGCTGTGGCATGGGAGCAGGGGTGGGTGTTACCAAGTCACAGCTCAAGGGGTCATGGGAGTCTGTGCCTAAAGAAGGGAATGTAGGAAAGGGAGCAGCAGGAGTGTAGTGGAAAGGAGCATGAGCATAACACATCCCCCTTCTTAAGGTCCAGATTCCAGATGGACCTAAGAGAAGAGGGTGCAGATGTTGAGAGTGGAGACAGAGCAAGGGGCAGCAGGGTGGGTATGGTGAAATGCCATGATGGCATCAGGGGCATAAGTGAGGTTGGAGCAAGGTTCCCAGGTGCATTCAGAGGTGTCATAGCCTTTCCAGTGAACCAGGTACTGTAGTCCATGGCCATGGGGGCGAGAATTGACAATGTAATCCACCTTGTATTCGCCATCAGTGTCAGAAGGTAGGATAACTGGGGTGGAGAATATGGGAACATGCTGTCCCAAGAGAGGGGCAAGGTATGGTTTGATGTGTGACACATTGACAACTGGGTGAATGTGGTAGGAGGTGGGGAGCTGGAGATGTATGGCATTGGGCCTGATGAGGTCAGTGACAGGAAATGAACCAAGTCATTGGTCAAGAAGTTTAGTGGGGTGCAGAGTATGGAGGTGTTCAGAGGAGAGCCAAACCTTGTCACCTGGTTGGTATGTTGAAGTGGTGGAGTGATGGGTATCAGCAGTCTATTTCATCTGCTGCAGGGTCTGCTGGAGGTGGGAGCAAGCATCAGTGAAGTGGGAAGCATACTGGTTGGCAAGGTTATCAGTGGTGGATGAGGGGGTGATGATGGGCTTGATGCCAATAACTGGGGAATAGGTGTGGGTCAGAGCAAATGGAGACTTGCTGGTGGCAGAGGACACCCTATTGTTAATGGTGAACTGGGTGAGGGGTAGCCATTTGGACCAGTCCTCTGGGTGCTCTGTGCAGTACATGCACAGATACTGCCCAACTTCTCTGTTCATTTGTTCAGTCTGTCTGAAACAACTCAAGCCTGAGCTGTCAAGCCTAGGGCTAGTAGTGGCGAATGCCGATGGCGAAGGTGAGAGTTGCAACGTGTCTTCAAGGGGAGCCTTTGCTGTCATAGGTCTTACTGGTCGCACAATAGGAGCGGGGAAGGCAATAGGCGTTTATACGGCAGCCTAGTCGATAGCCTTCAAGACCCTAGTAAGGCAGCGGCATTGTGGGTCTAGGTCTAGTAGCTGTAGTAGCCACTATCCACTAATGATAAGCTGGGGTCTTAGAGAAATAGCGGCTAGGGTTTATATACTGTTACAGGTTTTGTATTTATTTGTACACTATTACTACATATGGTCCGTCAAGGGCCGGCTAAGTTACTGTATATGGTCTGTGGAGTTTATGGGTCTCTGTGGGTCAAGGGGATGTCTTGGTCTGTGCGAGCGGGGCTATGCTCTGGGCAGTGCGGGGCAGTGTGCAGCTATGTGGGGCTCTGCGGCGTAAGGTGTAGGCTGTGGTGCGGGCGAATGGCTATTGGTCATGAATTCGTGTGAGTCATGCCAGTGTCTATGCGCAAGTATCGCTATTGGCCGAGGTATGAGGGCGATGTGATGGCGAGCGATTGTGTGACTATGATGCAATATGGTGTGGTGTGGGACTGTGGAACGAGACCGGGAGGTTTGGAGTGCCGAAGGTGGTGTCAGGGCCAAGGGTCGTGATGTGGTGACATACCGTGTGCGAGTCCGAGGGCGAGAGCCATTGGATGAGCCTATCCGTGGTGTAAGCCATGTAGCGGTGAATATGTGCATGTGTATGTGCCGGGCGACTGTAAAGGAGTCTGGGGTCTCTATATCTCAGGGGCGTCGTTGTCTACAAGTGCTGTGGTCTGCCATTAAAGGGGGCTGTGCCTATTTGTCGAGGGTTGTGCTGAGTGGCTGTGCAAGGGGTCTAGATCATATCACGTGCGGGTCATGTGACTGGTGTGAGACTGTGCCGCAAGGCATTGCTGATAGATCGTGTTGTGCTATCAGGTGACCATGGGACTGTCGGTCACGTGCAGGGAGCCAGTAGTGGGGGCGAGGGCGAGTGGCGGCTTATAGGGCGACGAGGGGTGAGGAGCACTATTTTATAGGGCATCATAGAGTGCTGGAATGGTAGCGAGGGAGTGCGAGCGACTGAGCTAAGGGCCAAAGAGAAGGAAAAAGAGTATCGCGGGGCCGTGCATAGCATCGAGTACAGCATGATTGTAACACTGTCTGTTGGTCTGAGGGTGGTATGCTGTGAAGAGTCTTTGCTCAATGCAGAGCTGTCAGCAGAGGTCAGTTATGAGCTTGGATGTGAACTGAGGTCCACAGTCCAAGACAATGCTATGTGGGAGTCCATGGTGTTTCCATACATGGTGTAGATAGATTCCAGCAAGGTCAACTGTGGTGCAGGTGGTGTCACAAGGCACAAGTTTGACTGCTTTGGAGAACTGGTCCACTACCATGAGGATTGTGGTGTAGCAGTTAGACTCTGGAAGTCCAGTGATGAAATTGATGGAGATATTCTGCCAGGGCCTTTCAGGGATGGGCAATGGAATAAGTTTCCCAGCAGGAGGCTGATTTCCAGGTTTGACCTGTGCACAGCAGGTGCAATGCTTCATGTATTCTTGGACATCCTTGGCCAAGCTTAGCCAGTTATAGTTGCACTTTAGTCCTTCCAATATTTTCTCTACTCCAGGATGGCCTGCAAGAGGCACATCATGATGCTGCTGCAGAACTCAGAGCTGACAGGCTGGGGAAACAAACACTCTCCCTTCCTTCATGTGACAGCCATTGGAGATGGTGTACCCCAATGCCTCCAGTTGAGCCTGGACAGGTGCTGGGAGCTTGATTGTTTCATGGGAGATGCTGTCTGTTAAGGTATCACCACTATGATGCAAGATGTTACAATCATGCCATACTTGATGCTACACTCAGGCCCTGCCATGCTTTTCCCTTTGCTTTGGCCCTTTAGCTTAGTCGCTTGTACTCCCTTGCCACCATTCCAGTACTCCTATGATGCCCTATGATAAGTGCTCCTTGTCCCCTTGTTACCCTACAGCCACCACTTGCCTTCATCTCCACTATGGCTCCCTGCATGTGACCCACAGTCCCATAGTCACATGATGATACTAATCTATCAGTGATGCCTTGTGACACAGTCTCACACCAGTCACATGACCTGCACATGATACAATCTAGACCCTCCACATAGCCACATGACACAGCCCTTGTGCCTTATGGCAAGGCCCAGTCTTTAATGGTAAATGCTAGCACTTGCAGCTACATAGCTGCTTGAAGCCCACAGATCCCAGACTCCCTTGCAGTCACCCAGTACATACACATGCATGCACTCATGGCCCACAAGCATAACCCTTAGCAATGGCTCACACTTCCAGATACACCAACAGTATGTCATCAGTCACAACCCTTTGCCCTGACACCACCTCTGGAACACTGCATCTCCCAGTCCTGCTCCACAGTCCTGCATCATGCCATGTCACATCACAGTTATGCAATTGCTCACCATCACATTGTCCTCACCCCTTGGCCTATAGCAATATCCATGCATAAACACTGATATGATTCACATGGACTCATGACCAATAGCCATTTGCCCACACAACCCTAGACCCTGGGTTATGCCTTGTGCTGTATAATCAGTAAGATCCATGACAGCAAGGCTCCCCTTGAAGACACATTGCAACTCTCACCATTGCTTACCAGCATTTGCCACTACTAGTCCTAGGCTTGACAACTCAGGCTTGAGTTGTTTCATTATGATAGACTCACTCCTTCCACCATGGCCCTTGATGTCACCTTGGAAGCTGCTGCCAACATCACACTTGACCAGATGCTATAGTACTGACAGAGAGTTATCAAGGGTTACTTGCAGATGAGCAGAGATAGACAGGTTAGTTCCTATCCACTTGACAACACTAATGACCACAACAGAAACAATGGATGACAGGTTGAAAGAAGTTCTATTGCCAGATCATGCCATGACACAGCACTAGATCACTAGACACCCTACAGTTCTGCTTATAACCAGAACCACCCTATCACAGGTTGACAGCTCTAGCAAGTTCTTATGCCAGATTGTGCAAGATGCCCACAGACCTTTATGATGCCTCGACTACACCCCACTCCATTTGCAGACCACAGCTGATGTAGGCTTGAGGCCTTCAGCCCAAGGCATCATATTGGGATCATCATTGACATTACATCCTATGCCATTAGTATATGGCATCTTCAACTCCAACAGCTGACCTGAGGCTTTGAGGCTCTCAGCCAGGAGCATGGTAACTGGAATCCCCCATTATAGCTTGACAATTGACACTTGCCCTTGGCATGGCAGAAACTGCCTCGAATTGCAGGATCAACCCTGGATCATCCTTGACATGACATCATGGGGCACCCATAGGAAACCAACAGTATAGTAAACCAGAGAGTCTACTCTCACTAGCAGTATATGACTACTTGATGCTAACTGACACAATGCCCATTTTCAGTCTACTTGTTGATTGGCTGTTCATCAAGGAAGGATACAGTAACACTGGATTAACCCATGATAAGCAGTAGATGTCATGAAATGAAACCAACATGCCCTTGGCAAGGCATTAGACTACCTTGCAGTACCAAGGAAACATGATCCTGGTGCACCCTGGCTTCAGAATACCAACATGCCCTTAGCATGGCAGAAACTGCCTCAGACTCAGACTCAGACATAACAATGGGGTTAGCCCTCCCCTTAAGAAAAGGCAGCGACAAAGAACATCGACATAGACTGAAAGCCTGGCCAGGGGTGACACTTACAATAAGGCACCCCACTTCTTACCAGATTAGAAGTTCAGCGATATGCCAGTCACACCTGCATGTGTGCACAAACTGCATCCCTTCTTTTTAGAACACCAGACTCAACTCTCCAAAGGATGGTTGCTGCAGCCTCCCATCCCTAGGACTATGACATGCTCATCAAGTGCAGAAGCAGGCTTGATCCCCTTTTCTTTTCAGGTAGTCTCTGGGATCAAGATCCCCTCAGTAGCAGACCGCCTTTCCTTTCTCTTCTCCAGTGCCCATGCACACTATGCAGCCAACTCTACTTTCACCACTAATCTATTGCTGGAGAACCGCAGGATTGCCACCAATGCTTTCCACTGCCAGTTATCAGCACCTTCGCAGGACAAAGATTTACATCTTATATATTGGGTCTCAGATGCCCATTGATACACTATAGTCCCTCAACCAACTGAAGGGTGATGCATCATCTAGAACACTGACTTATTGGAGCAACCGACTGCTCAACCAGGCTAACCAACCAGCCAACCATATCAGGCCAAACAACTGGCCATACAATGACAACAGCTAGACTCACTGACAATAGGGGTAAGCACTTATGAAATAACTAATGGATGCCCTTTGCAGACAGTTGGGGTCCCTTGCAAGCGAAACAACAACAGAATAACAACAGGACCCCAACTAAACTGAGGGCCCACTGGTGAAACAACCTCAGGCACTAAGTACCTTTGGCTGCATAGCAGAGGGTGTACAAAAGTGTACAAAGGTAGTAGATGATGAGTTGAACTTCTTATAACTGGGTGCCTTGTGAGGGAAGACCCAAGAAGAATCAATTGGAGTTCTGACAATTATATGGGGGGTTTATATACTACTAGCTACCTAAGTTGGAACTCCGTCTGAATGGTGTTAGGGCCAGCCAGGTTACTAGGTATAGAAATGCAAGGCAAAAACTGGCCTGGTCTGTGCACTGGGGGCAGTATTGAGGAGATTCAACTATTGGCATGGGATGAGGTGGCAAGCAATGGCACAATAGTGGGAGTTCTGCAATTGGAGGAAAAAAAAAATATGGGAATTGTATGATATGCGGGAGTAACACCATTGGCATGGGATTGGGATGTACAAATATGGTGAGCGATGGCGCAATCCACAGTTGCTGTGGCATCAGCTGCTTAGGTAAAAGGGGCTTTGTACTATCTTGGTCAGGTGCCCTAATGCTGTAAGTGTATGCTGTGGTGGTGTGGGAGCAAGGGCAGATGTTACCGAGTTGCAGCACTGTGGTGTGAGTATCTATGTCTAAAGAAGGGAGTGTAGGGAAAGTGGCAAGGAAAGTGTAGTGTCGGGGACACGAAGCATAACAACTGGAATATAGAGAAATGACACCAAGCTCAACCAACTGAGCATTATGACACAGGATCACCCCTTTGCAGCATAGTTGGGGGATTATTCATGCAAACCAATCTACAACCCCAGAAGCAAGGGAATCTGACTTACAAATATTAGACTAACCACTAGGCCCATCAGACATAGGGGAAAGTGTGCAACAGGATAAGTGTTATGACCTGGCTGCCATGTCTCTACTTGGGAACCCCTTTTTACTTTTCTTTTGTACTACTACCATTCATTTCTTCCTCTCGCCCCTATGCTTACCCTCTTGATCTGACTCAAGATGTGCTCCAATTGCATCCAATTGTTATCTAGTTCTTCTTGTGCCTTCCACCATGTTCCATTACTTTCTTTTGCTTACTCATTGATGGAACCTGCTAGTACTTAAGGACAGGGTTTGCCTGCATGTACCCTAAGCTAGTCTTCCTCGATCATACCTCCTTCACCCAGACCCAAGGACTTGTAAGAGTTTGTCTCTCCAAATCTGCTAGCTTCCCAAATCCAAGTTCTCAATAGATAGAGGCAGGACAAGCTCATCACCGCTAGAGCTATGGAATAGTCATCACTCTCCAGCTATTCAAGGCTAAGGTCAAACCCCCCAGGTTCGACCTTAACAATAAGGACAACTCCACCAAAAGGAGAATTACAACATAAAGTCCATGGCCAAGATGAAGAACGCAAGAGGGTAGCCTTCTCTCCAAAGAAATGAAGCAGTGACAAAGAAGATGGCCCTGGATTATGAAAGAAGAAACAATCAGCATAAAAACAAGCTTCACTCCAGATGGAAGGAAGGCCTGATTCATGATGTAAGAAACCCCAATGCAACATGGCAAAACGATTCAACCTGTACAACTCAACTAAGACCACCAAGAAGGCTATGACCAATGCCCATCAAGAGAACTGGGCCAATAAAGTCAAAGAAGTCACTGAAGAGTTTTCAAACATTTGGGCTAATCAGAAAGACTTCCACAGACAAGTCAAGGAGTTACAGGAACATGTCCAATTCCTGGAAGTAACCATTGCCCAACTCTTCATCGCCATGAGCAACTGAGCCCCACCAACCAATAAAGACCTGAATTGCACATATGAAGTGCTGAATCTCAAGGTTTGCTGCCCAAAAGTAATGGAACCCCTCTCCACTATCATATGAAATCTACAGGAACAATATGACCAATAGGCACAGTCCCAACCAGAGCCAGAATGGGGAGTGCATATGACTGACAGATGCCAAGAGTGTGGATTCCACCCCAGAGGACATAGCTGGAGGTGCTTGGCCTTACAACCAAAGAAAGAGGAAAAGAAACCAGCCTGGCTCAAATGTCCCTATAATGCTGCTGCCTGACCACAGAAGTATCAATCCAAGGAGAAAGAGGGATCTGTTCCACAGATGCCACCTGGTCTACCTGCATAGTTGTAAAGGAGACATTGCCAACAAAAGGCCCAGATGATATACCCATGAGTTTTGATTCACAGCACAAAACATTCTCAACATGACAGTAAACTGTCCAACATCCTCAATACAACACTAAACTGTCTCGCAGATGCCCTGGGATGGCATCACCCCAGAATTTATTCATAGCATGACATGTCCTTGGTATGATGAAAAATTACCTCAAGCACCAGAATGTGCTACCCCAACAAAAAGAAAAAAAAAACCCTCAATAAGACCTTGGTATGTCCTTAAACTGCCCCAGATGCTCCTTGATGGTGTCTTGCCCAACTTACAACCCTGCTGTAGAGACCAGCCTGTCTCTGTAGGCATAAGACCCCTCCTGTTGCAGTTATACTGCCCCCTACCATCTTATCACTTTCCCCACCATGTCCTCACTACTCCATCCATACTCACTACAGTCCACAGCACAGTCTGGGTCAACAAGGCATCAGACTATATTGGACTACCATGGTCTCTCATTCCACCCTTGTATGTTTCCCTTTATCTTATCCATTGATTACTTTACCTTTTTATTTGCACCCATCATCCTTCCTTGCAATGTGCCATTTGTGGATGGTGGGGACTTTATTTTCCTTTCAAGCCTACTTAGACTGGTGTAAAGTAATTAGGACGCTTGGGAGCAGACTAGGGGTAAAACCTGCTAGTCCTGGTCATCCTGGGTATAAGGAGGAGTGATTATGTTTGCCCCTAAAGGGACTCTGGTAAAGGGGAACAGAGAGACAAAGTTGGGAATCACTTAATGGAGGTCCGAGAAGTGAACCAGTCAGTTTGGGGTGTGTTAGTCCAGTAGTCCAGACTTCAGGCCATTGAGATGCATGTAAAAGTGGTAGAGAATGGTGGAGACAATGACAGTGAGTAGTAGAACGGTAGTGGTGATTGGTAGACGGTGATGGTGTGAGTGGAAGGTTGCTAAATTTTCCTCAGGTGAAACAAGTTTTTTATAGTCCAGGTATACCCTAGACTTTTGCTAATGACAGAAAAATGGCTAAATGACAGTGTATAAGGCTGTTATGTAAGTAAGAACAGAAAAGGAAATAATAAAGTAAAAACTGGTCTGTCTGAGTAAAGTCTGGTAGTTCTGGACTAATCAGTGCATTGGACTAGGAATGGATTTATAAGAATTGCGAGTCTGGAGTCAAAGTAAGTAATCAGGGTCATAGTAAGAGGGACCACGGAATATAGAAAAAGAAGCAGATATCACCACAGAGAGTCCTGACTCTCTACAACATGAGATGTAGGGATACCACCATAGAGATGTACCACTCTCTACAGTGCATCACCATACTCTGCTCAACCAGTTTGTCCCCTTACTTCATGGTTCATGGTGTAGAGCCACTATTTCCTTTTGATATCTCCAAGGCTACTTTCCTTGTTCCCCCACCAGATACCAACCCACTATCCTCATCCAGCCTGATCACCTGGAGAGCCCAACAGCTCCAAAAGTGTCAGGAGGACTTGGAATCAATCTGCAAGTGAGTCCTCAAGGCATGCTTTGACTCTGTCAAGCACTTTGAGGCCGCTTTCAAGAATAGGATAAAGGACTTTGATTTCCATCATGGAAGTGTTATGACCTCGCTCATGCCCCTATCTTTTTTGCTCCCTTTTCAGGCTCTTCCCCTATCCTGGTACTGGTATCAACCCTGACCCACTTGCTAACAGCATTCACACACCACACAATGGCTGCACCAAGCTGTGTTTACCTTAGTAAGCAGTCCAGATCCCCTTGCACAGCCCCATGACATCATCATCATGCCATATCACGCCATACTGATGTAATCTCGTGTCATTGGCACCCAGGCTGTGCAAGGCAATGCAGTGACTCTCCATGACTCATTCCCAGTCAGTGGTGTAAGTCCCACACTCTCACATCTACCCTGAAGTACCTGTATGTAGTAATAGGACACCAATACATACAAACAATCTGTAAATGTATATAAGCCCAGCAATTCAGCCCCAAGATCCTCATTCAAGTTATCTTGGGTTTTCTCCTTAGTCCTCAGTTGATGCCTGGGTTCCCACTAGCTCTAGTCACCACCTCACTACTCACTGTCATACAGCCCACTACCAGCCCCACCTAAGGGTTGTTTCAGGAAGTCTTGTTTTAGTCCAAAACACATGCATCGAAAAGAAACTAAACTGAAAGATGAAGCCAAGGTACCTTGGTCCAATGATGGTCTTATGTCAGACTACTGGAGGATTGTATATCCTGGCTAAGTTGGACAGTGCAGTTTCCAAGCTGTGCTATGCAGCATTCCATTTAATCCCCTATTATCCTCAGTTCCAAACTAATGTCCCAGTCACCAAACTCACAGATTTAGATAATGAAGATCTGGACAAGATAGCAGGAGAAGATATTGAAGAGCTTGACTATGAAGAACCAGACTTGTCTGGTTAAAAAGGGTTCTGACATGCTGTCAGACTAGTTTCCCCTCTCTATCTTACCCTGGGATTAGACCAGTGTCCTTATTCAACCCCACTCACATACACTAAAAACCCAAAAACAGTCTTCTTACATACCATACTATATTGCACATTCAACACCAAACAAATTAACAAGGACAGTAATTCCATCTCTTTCCCTCTCTCTTGTGTCTCTCAA
>JBBPTI010000182.1:0-19970 GCA_038093995.1 Tylopilus aff. callainus | reverse complement strand
CATTGCTATCGCAACTCCTACCGTTGGAGGACTCATGAAGTTTGCCGTTAAAACAGTCACATGTCTTGGATGTAAGACAGCTCTACGACCGAATAATAGTGTATCCAGTCAGTATATGTCTGTTCACTTTTAGTTTTACTAATTCACGGGGAAATTTAGATGGCGCTGTTTGCAACAACTGCCGCCCGAGGATCCATGAACTCTATCAAAAACAAGTAAATGCCACCTCGCAAATGCAGGTCCGGTTCTCAAGATTATGGACCCAGTGCCAGCGATGTCAAGGGTCATTACATCAGGTATGTAACCGTATTCTCAAGTGCCTACTTGGTGTTAACTCTTACGTTAAGGATGTCTTGTGCACGAGCAAGGATTGTCCAATATTCTACATGAGAAAGAAGGCTCAGAAAGATGTTGAGGATGCGTCCACTATTCTAGAACGATTTGATGAGGAGCTTTGGTGATATCATACATAGGATGAGTGTTTTATACATAGTACTTATAATTTCCTTGAATTTCAAAGATGGTGTTTCTTTTAATCCTAACTGTGTCAAAGTCCGATCCTCCGGTGCGAGTCCAAGAGGTCCAGAGTTAGTATATACAAAGAGAAGGGTTTGAAGTAAGTGTCATCCTGAAAATTCCAAGTCCCCTTCTTGTATCCTAGTTAGTTTTGGTTCCATTTTCCATCAAGCCCAACTAATGTCTTGCTTAGGAGCACAGCTCTGGCTTTTGTTTTTTCCATATCCCATCTTACTCATACTCCATCCATTTTTCTGGGAAGACTAACCCATGTTTGATATCATTTTGTTGTAAGGACTGTTGGTAGGGCATCTGGCCCTTGTAGTGTCAGTTCAGGGTGTCATATTGTGTGGATGGGTTCTGGTTATAATGCTTCTGGCTGAGAGCCTCAAAGCCTTCACAGCTGTTGGTATCAAGGATGCCATGTACTGATGGCATGGGGGTCATAGTTGTAATCCTTATCCTGCCCAGCTGTCACCTGGGGTACTCTGCTGTTGGTAGCTTTCCATTTTGTTGCATGTTGGAAGGAGCAAACCCTTCTTTCCTTGATCTCAGTCCTGATCAATGCATAAGCTAGCTGGGAAGCATTTTGCAGATAGTCAGTAAGGAATGTAGTGAGGGCATCATGCCCTCTGAAGGTCATGGTTATAGTGGCACACTTCTTGAAGCATCAGGGTCAGTACTACTGGCAAAAGTAAGACTCTCTGATATTTATCCTTTACTTGCTGGAGGTGCTGTCATTGGGGTTGTTGATGGATGGCCTAAACTGTGGGCTAGTCTGTTGTCATTAGTAACTGTAATTCCAATACTATGCCTTGGGTGGAAGGCCTCAAGCCCAAGTCAGCTATGGTCTGTGGTGTTGAGGTGGGGTGTTAATCATCAACATGGTCTGTAGGCATCTGTACAATCTGGTGCTAGAACTTGCTGGAGCTGTCAACCTGTAATACTGTTCATTGTTAGTGTCATTTATTATGATCCTGTCCCTCAATGCCTCTACACTTTGCTACACTTTGCCTAGCAACTACCAAACCCTATACTCACACTAGCCCTTCAACACTACATTCCTGCAGGCCCCCTGAACAGCCCCAGCACATGACCAGTATATATCCACAGTTACCTGATCCCTGATCACCTGACTACCACCACTCACATGACTAGCACAGTTACCAGTGCAGCCCAGACCATTTGCCATTGAGCACAGCCACCATTGTTCCCATGCTCTCATTGGCTCAGCCACCCAGCCTATCAGGAAGTAGCCTCTAGTCATAGTCTTTGACTCTGACTTAGTGCAATAGCTGACATCCCCCTCATGATCAAGCACTGGCACTGCCTGGATTACCTCAGCAGCATCTAGCCTTTGGTTCACCAGCCCAGTTCCTCAGCCAGATAACTAAACCCTTAGCCCCAGTGCATCTGTGACCTTATGCTCCACAGTCAGCATGCCATGATTATGCCATCACATGCCACCATTGCAATACTGTGTCTGTACCAATGGCAGTAGTTCCACTCATGCCCTTTGCCCACAGGCTATGCTCCACAGCAGCTTCCACACCAATGGTATTACTTGCACAATATTATGCTCACAGCTACACTATGTTCTCTCTTTCCCTACATTCCCTTCTTTGGTTACCTCTCCCCATGCCACAGTGCCACGACTTGGTGTTACCCAAGCCTTGCCCCCAGGGACCAGCTACAAGTACCTGCAGCATTCTGGACACCAGACCATGGTAGAGTAAAGACCTAATTACCCAGATACTCATGCCACCTGCAGCTCTTAGGCAATCCACAGTGCCAATGGTGCCTGAAACAACCCTTAGATGGGGCTGCGTAGTGAGCTGTGTGACAGTGGGTAAGGAAGGGTGACTAGAGCTAATGGGGGCCCAAGTGTCGACTGAGGACTAAGGGGAAAACCCAAGATAACTCGAATGAGGATCTTGGGGCTGCATTGGCAACCTTTATATACTGTTATAGGTGCTTGTACATGTTTGGTACAATACACTACTTTAAGGAATGTTCAGGGTAGACATGGGAGTACAGGACTTACGCCACTGGCTGAGAACGAGTCATGGGGAGTCACTGCACTGCCTTGCACAGCCTGGGCACCAATGATGCGAGATTGCATCAGTATGGCACAATATGGCATGATGATGATGTCATGGGGCTGTGCAGGGAGTCTGGGCTGCTTACTAAGGTAATCACAGCTTTGTGCAGCCATTGTGTGGCATGTGAATGCTATTAGTAGGCAGGCTGAAGATGATACTGGTGCTGGAATAGGGGAGGATCCAAGAAAGGAAATGAAAAGACAGGCGTGTGTGTGAGGTCGTAACAGTGCCATAGCTCACCACTCGTTCTCACACCAATAGCAATACTCCTGCTATCACGCCATAGTATGCCATTCTTTCCCACTCCAATAGCACTAAGACCGCTATAGTGCCATATTGCACCACCCATTCCCACTCCAGTAGCATTTCCCCCTTAGCATAGCCCCACTTGCACAGACCAGGCCAGTTTTCGTCTCACACTTCTGCATTTAGTATCTCAGCCTGCCCTTACTTACTTTAGGCACTGCCCGAATCTGATCTATAGTAGTATATAAGACCACCTGTATTATATCGGAGCCCCAATCAATTCTTCTTGGGTCTTCCCTCACAAGGCACCTGCATACTAGGAGATTGGTCCACTTGTCTGTTTTGCTTCACTTTCACTACACTCCTTATATACCTCCTAGTGCCTAGCATCTGAGGTTGTTTCATTAAGAATTGATTCCCTTCTTCGCCGCTGTCGCTCTTCAACTGCCCCAAAGGCCTCACCACTTTTTCGTTATCAGTAAGCACAGCAGAACCTGTGTCCCCCTTATTGATGTGGAAGGACACTAGTGAACACTACATGTGCTAAGCCAGCCCCCACTGTTGCAGTTGGTAGCTCAACAGGTGGACAGTGTCTAGTAGTTGCCCCTTGCCCAATTTGTCCCATCAATCTTGACCTTTTTGCCACCATTGCTTCCTGCCTCAAAGCCAATGCTGCTGCTGCTGCTAAGAGAGAGCAGCAAGAGTTGTGGGAAGAGATTGACCAGTTGATTGCAGAGTGCACTGCGAGGAACAGGGCAGCAGATATGCCCAATCTTGTTTATCTTCCATCCCCCATTGCTGATATCGACCCAAACGACTTCATTCCCCCCTACACCACCTATACCATCTCCATCCACACTTTGCCACCTTATTGCTGAGGCTGAAGAGCAAACCCACCACTATGCTGAGTACGCTGCTTGCATAGAGGCCCAGCTTGCTGCTCCACTTCCCCCTTCCCCTGATTACTGTGCTGGCTGTAGGCCAGATTGCCTTCACCACCCCTTCCATTTCACACCTTCTTACCCACACCCAACTTGATCGCAACACCTTCCTTCCTTCCTTGCAGTTACCCTCAGGAGAGTACTCCCTTATCTTTGCTACCTCTACTGGCACATGAGGCCACAACTTCCACTATGAAAGCGCACCTACCAACTGGGCTGAGTCAGCATCCCAGGATGATTGGTAGATATCTGTAACTTGCTACACTTGAACTAAAGTTCCTGGCTCCAGCTATAGGGGGATTACTTAGCAAGCTGAGAGAACACTGCACGCATCCTGAAGGAAGAGTAATCAGGATCCTCAATAGGCCAAGACCAGGAGACTATCGAGATCAAAAGATTGTAGTCCACTTGAGACCTCTAGCACCACTCCCATTCAAAAGGCCCAGCCACAGCTGGTATAAGAAACACAAGGCACCTGTTATAAAGAAAGAAGTCCGCTCCCAGTATGTCACAGGTACTCCTTGATACCATTGCTGACCCCACTATTTCTCTACCAGACAAACTCACTGCCATTGCAGCTGAGTTCACCACTGTCACCACTCGGAATATCTAACTTGCTCAATTGCTGCATGCATCCAACAGTGAGATTATCTGCCTCAAGCAGCTGGTGACAATAGGACAAGGCACAGTAGCCACTCTCCAGGGCCAAATAGCCGCAGCGGGCCCTCCAGGTACCTCAAAAAAAGTTGAATTGTTTGCAGATCCAGGCAAGTATGATGGCTCCATTGCCAAGTTCAAAGAATGGTGGGCCAAGATGAAGGCCTGGCTTTGCATCAACATGCATGTCACCCCTGCTGGAAGTTATGAAGCAGTTGTGGCAGTCCTCTCCCAGTTTAAAGGACCCAAAGCTGGCCCCTTCACACAAACCCGCCTTGCCTGTGGGAATGTATACTTATGGAAAGATTGCAAAGATGAGATACAGGGCCTCTTCCGCACTGCCAATCAAAAGGACTGGGCATGCTGACAGCTGGAGGAGTTCAAACAGCAGAATATGTGGACCAATGATTACCTTGTCCGCTGGGAAGCCCTGTACCAATAGGCACAAATCGATGACACACATGCCATTCAGCTCCTGGAACAGAATACAGCCTGGCATATTATATTGCAGATATTCAAGAAAGGAAAGTGCCAGGACAAGCTGGCACTCTATATGGACAATATCAGGAAGACCGGATGCACAATGGAAGCGCTTGGCTTCATAAGGGGGTATGAAAGGAAGGCCCCTGTGAGGATTAGCAGCTGAGGGTTAGTATGGGAGAACCTTGAAGAAGATGTATACGCACTCCCAAGCAGTGACACCTGGGCAAAATGCTTCAATTGCAAACAGACCGGCCACTGAATCAGAGAATGCCAGAAGCCCAAGATTGATCAATGCCCAGCCTGTAAGTTTGTTCATGGTGGGCACAGAGCTTACTGCTCCAAAAGGGAAACACTGTGGAGGATTCTGCTAGCAAAAGATGAAGAGCCCATCAGACCAGAAGCCCCAATAAGGATTGCTGAGTTGGCAGAGGAAATTCACAGAAAGAACAACCTGGAGATGGGTTTGGATTTTCCAATCGAAGGATCCCAGATAAAGGGAAAAGGCAGGGCCTGAAGAACATGTCAGGTGTTCAACAGGCTGGTAAAGTCTCAAAGTGTGCCCCCATTACCCATGTTATCATCTCTAAAGACCAAGAATAGTGTATTCCCCTTAGATTGCCCAGTCTAGAGGAGTCTGCTCTGCGGCTTAGCAGCAACCATGAACCAAATGCCGTGCTTAATTCCTCTAACAAGTATATGTCTCCTCACACACACAAAGAAACCCCAACACCTCCCCAGATATGCATCCTAGGGCAGCAGAAACGAAAGGAAATCCTCATGCAGGTACAGATCAAAACTCGGTCTGGTGATTTCATACCAGCATCTGCATTGCTCGATAGTGGCACCTAGTCTTCATTCATACACCAAGAGTATGTCTGTCAAAACTGCATCCCCACTGAGGAACTCCCCCAGCCCATATATGTCTATAATGCTGATGGGACCCTGAACAAAGCTGGGCCTGTAATCCATGCGGCCACAGTTCTACTGGAATACCAAGGTCATGTGGAAAAGACCTGCATAGAAGTAACTGACCTAGGGAGTAAGGATCTCATCCTAGGATATACCTGGCTAAAAGAGCACAACCCATGAGTTGATTGGAAGACCAGCTTGGTCACATTCCCAGAGTGCCCTGAAATATGCAACTACTCTGGAATATTGTGGGTAATCTGCAGAGCAGAGGAATAGGAGATCTAGTTCACAGATGAACAGTGGAACACTGGACAAAAGCAAGAAGGAAAAGCTCCCCGAGAGTTAGTACCCCTGGTGTACCACTGCTACCTCAAGACCTTTGAGCAGAAAGAGTCTGAGCAGATGCTGATTCAAAAACCCTGGGACCACGCCATTGAGTTAAAAGACACCTTCACTCCCAGGAAAGGCCACAATATCCCCCTCAGTTCTCAGGAGCAGAAAGAAGTTGATGATTTCATGGATGAGCAATTGGCAAAAGGGTATATACACCCCTTCAAGTTTGAACAGACCTCACCAGTCTTCTTCATGCTGAAGAAGGATGGTTGAAAGCACATGGTGCAGGACTACTGGTACCTCAACGAGCATATAGTGCACAACAATTACCCACTTCCTCTCATCGCCCAGCTAGTGGACAAACTCCGGACCACTCGACTCTTCACCAAAATGGATCTCTGCTGGGGGTATAATAATGTCTGAATAAAGGAAGGAGATGAATGGAAGGTGGCATTTACCTGCCATCGTGGGGCATTTGAGCCCCTGGTAATGTTCTTTGGGTTGTGCAACTCCCCAGCCACCTTCCAAACCATAATAAACAAAATCTTTGCCAACATGGCTGAAAATGTCATGGTATACATTGATGACCTCCTCATATTCACCCCCACAAATGACCAGAGAGCCCATGAGGCAGTAGTCCTGGAAGTCCTAAGGCATTTGGAAGAAAACAACCTCTTCATCAAGCTGGAAAAGTGCATATTTGGGGTGCAAGAGCTGGAATTTCTAGGAATGATCATAGGAGTAAATGGGGTAAGCATGGATCTGAGCAAAGTAACTGCCATAAAGGAATGGTTGGTGCCAGTCAATGTCCAGGAAGTCTGGGCCTTTTTAGGGATGGCCAACTTCTACTGGCAGTTCATACAAGATTTCACTCAGGTTGCCCAGCCCCTCCATGATCTAACCCGGAAAGACAAACCCTTCTGCTGGACTGATAAGTGGCAAGAGGCCTTTGACTGCCTCAAGGAAGCCTTCACCACAGCACCAGTCCTGGCATACCCGGACCATAATAAGAAGTACCACTTGGAATGCGATGCCTCCTCCTATGCAACCAGAGACGTGCTCTTGGTCGAAGAAGATGAGAAGTGGCACCCTGTAGCCTATGCTTCACATGCAATGACACTGGAAGAGTGCAACTACCCCATAGCTGACAAGGAGATGTTGAGTGTGATTAGGGGATTAGAGGATTGGCACCACTACTTGGAAGGGGCTGAACAGCAGTTCAAGGTATGGAATTGTTACGAACACGCTGTACTTGATGCTACACTTGGACCTGTGTTACACTTTTTCCTCCTTTTGGCCCTTAGCTCAGTCGCTCGCACCCCCTTGCTACCATTCCAGCATCCCATGATGCCCTACGATACAGTGCTCCTCGCCCCTTGTCGCCCTATAAGTTGCCATTCGCCTTCGCCTCTACTACGGCTCCCTGCACGTGACCTACAGTCCCACGGTCACCTGACGATACATGATCTATCAGCAATGCCTCATGGCACAGTCTCACACCAGTCACATGACCCCGCATGTGATACGATCTAGACCTTCGCATAAGCCGCTTGGCACAGCCCTCGTGCCCTCAGATAGGCATGGCCCCTTTAAATGGCAGACCCCAGCACTCGTAGACAATGACGCCCCTTGAGATATAGAGATCCTGGACTCCTTCACAGTCACCTGGCATATGCATGCACATGCACTCGGCTCTCATGCCTACGGATAGGCTTGGCCTATGGCTCTCACCCTCAGATTTGCCCACGGTATGTCACCGCATCACACCCCTTAGACCTGACACTGCCTTCGGCACTCCGTACCTCCCAGTCTCACTCCGCAAGTCCCGCATCATGCCATATCACACCATAGTTACGCAATCGCTTGCCATCGCATCGCCCTCATATCTCGGCCTATAGTGATACTCGCGCATAGCTACCGGCATGACTCACATGGACTTATGACCAATAGCCATTTGCCCACACCACAGCCTACACCTTACGCTGTACAGCCCCGCATAGCCACACACCGCCCTGCACTGCCCCAAGCATAGCCCCGCTTGCACGGACCAAGACATTCCTTTGACCCACAGAGATCCATGAACTCCGCAGACCATATATGGTAACTTAGCTGGCCCTTGACGGACCATATGTAGTAATAGTGTACAAATAGATACAAACCCTGTAACAGTATATAAACACCAGCCACTATCCCTCAAGACCCCAGCTTATCATTGATGGGTAGTGGCCTCACAAGCTACTAGACCTAGACCCACAATGCCGCTGTACCACTAGGGTCTTGAAGGCTACTGACTAGGCTGCTGTATATATGCCTATTGCCTTCCCTGTTATTATTGAACGATCATAAGACCAATGGCAGCAAGGCTCCCCTTGAAGACACGTTGCAACTCTCACCATCACTACTGGCATCCACCACTACTAGCCCTAGGCTTGATAGCTCCAGCTTGAGTTGTTTCAGGAATGACCATCAGAATTTTACCTGGTTCATGACACACCAGAACCTCAATCGGAGACAAGCCCACTGGGCCCAATACCTCTCCCACTTTAATTTCAAGTGGTGCCACAAGCCCAGATCTATCATGGGCAAGGCCGATGCACTGTCAAGGAGAGAAGATCTAGTGGTGGGAGATGCAGAAGACAACCATGATGTGGTGGTAATTCCCCCAGAGCAGATACAGGTGTGCCAGACTAAAGGACTAGTGCTGGAAGATGCCAGAGAGAGTGAAGCTGTGGTTGAAAAAGCAATGATACTCCATCACTCTGGAGACTGACTAACTGACCAAATTTCCCATGAGACCATCAAGCTTCCCCACCTGGTGCAGAAGAGACTAGAAAGTCAGGGATACCACATCGAGGATGGATGCCGGATAAAAGAAGGAAGGGTATATGTGCCCCCCACCTGTTGCCCTGAAGTACTCTGCCTTCATCATGATGCCCCAGTAGTGGGTCACCCTGGAGTAGCTCAGACTATTGAGCTACTACGACGACACTATGACTAGGGGTCATTAGCCAAAGATGCCACAGACTATGTAAAGGGTTGTTCAAGGTGCGCCCAAGTCAAACCATCCAATAAACCCCCTGCCGGGCCACTTCAGCCTTTACCCATTCCGGCTGGGCCATAGCAAGACATCTCTGTCAATTTCATCACCAGTCTCCCCCTGTCAAACTCCTACACCACTATCCTCACTGTTGTTGATCACTTTTTCAAAGCCACAGAATTGGTCCCCTGCAACTCCACCTGTACCTCCCTCAATCTCACCATCATCTACCTTCACCACATATGGAAACACCATGGGCTCCCTAAATCCATTGTCTTGGATTGGGGTTCACAGTTTGCCTCACAGCTCATGACCAACCTTTGCCACCAGCTCCAAATTACCCAGCACCTCTCTATGGCATACCACCCCCAGACTGATGGTCAGACTGAATGGATGAACCAGGAAGTAGGCCAGTACCTCTGGACCTACTGTGCAGATCACCCCGACTCATGGAGCGATTGGCTCCCCCTCACCCAATTCACTATTAACGCCCATGTCTTCTCTGCCTCTGGAAAGTCTCCCTTCCAGCTCACACACACCTACACCCCAGTCCTCAGAATTGAACCCACAGTAACCCAATCCCCTACCACCGATAATCTTGCTAATTAGTATGCTGATCATCTGGTGGAAGCCCGGGATTGACTCTGTGCCTTGCAGGATACAATAAAGTGAGGAGCCACTGGCAAGTGTTCTCTAGCCCCCTCCTACTCCATTGGGGATAAGGTCTGGCTCTTCACTGAACACCTCTCTATTCCAGGGTCCCCCAAGCTCACTGATCGCTGGATTGGTCCATTTCCCATCATCAGACTTGTCAGCCCCAATGCCCTCTGCCTTGACCTTCTGGCCTTGTATCACATCCACCCTGTCCTCAATGTCTTGCAGGTGAAACCATTCATAGCCCTGCTTCCCAGTCAGCACCCTCCTTACTCCAATCCCTCTTTTTTGGCTGCTGACCCCACCACACTTGAGTACAAGGTTGAATACATAGTTGACTCTTGCTTGGCCAGCTGTGGCCTCCAGTATCTTGTGCATTGGAAAGGGTATGATATTTCTGAGCACACTTGGGAGCCCCACTCCAACCTTGCTAACTCTCCAGATGCCCTCACCACCTTCCACCATGCCCACCCTTCCACCCCTTGCCCTGTCTCTGACTCCACCATTCATGCTATTTTCCACTCTGCCCATCTGGAATCTGGGCCTTGAGGAGGGGGACATGTTATGCTCACAGCTATGCTATGTTCTCTCTTTCCCTACATTCCCTTCTTTGGTTACCTCTCCCCATGCCACAGTGCCACAACTCAGTGTTATCTGAGCCTTGCCCCCAGGGACCAGCTACAAGTATCTGCAGTATTCTGGGCACCAGACCATGGTAGAGTAAAGACCTGATTACCCGGATACTCACACCACCTGCAGCTCTTAGGCAATCCACAGTGCCAATGGTACCATAGCTCACCACTTATTCTCACACCAATAGCGATACTCCTGCTATCACGCCATAGTATGCCATTCTTTCCCACTCTAATAGCACTAAGACCACTATAGTGCCATATTGCACCACCCATTCCCACTCCAGTAGCATTTCCCCCTCAGCATAGCCCTGCTTGCACAGACCAGGCCAGTTTTCGTCTTGCACTTCTGTATTTAATATCTCAGCCTGCCCTTACTTACTTTAGGTGCTGCCCGAATCTGATCTGTAGTAGTATATAAGACTGCCTGTATTATATCGGAGCCCCAATCAATTCTTCCCTCACAAAGCACCCACATACTAGGAGATTGGTCCACTTGTCCATTTTGCTTCACTTTCGCTACACTCCTCATACACCTCCTAGTGCCTAGCACCCGAGGTCATTTCACACAAGTGGTGCCACTTACCCTTGCTTTACCCAGCCTATGGTAGTAATCCCTCAGCACTGCCCCCTTCACATAGACCAGGAACCAAAAATGGAAGGAAGAACTTATAAGGAAATGAAAGCCAGCCCTAAAGAGATTTGGGCTCTGCTTAAAGTAGATACCAAGTAGTATACAGTGAGCTCAAAAACTATTCCAATGTTTGGTAGTTTTGTAGTATGTATGAAATAGCACCTGTGTGTGTGGGAATATCACTTAACATTGGTGGGTGCGTGTGAAGTACTAACCATTGGCTATCTTCTGAGCTAGAAATCATGTGATTTGGCTCAGGGGTTGTAGAAACACATTCATTTTAAAACAAGAACATCATTGGAACAGTTTTTGAGCTTTTGACAACAAATAGAGTATTTGGTATATATTAGTACTTGGTATATCCTCCTTTGGCTTTAATCACTGCCTGAATCCTTTTAGGCATACTTTCAATCAACTTCTGACACTCCTCCATTGGTATCTTTTCCCATTCCATTTGAATCCTCTCCCATAATTCTATTACTTTATTAGAAGGGTGTTCATACTCTCCAAGTCTTCTCTTGAGATAACCCCAGACATGTTCAATGGGACTAAGGTCTGGAGACTGTGCAGGCCACACCATAATCCTAAACATCTGCTTCTCTAGCCACTCCTTGACCTTTTTGCAGGTATACTTGGGGTCATTATCTTGCTGAAAGATGATGTCAGGAGGATTGAGGTCATAATATTCCAGGGTTTGCTGGAGCTCATCCTTCAAAATTTGAAGGTAGAGGTCCCCATCCATCCTACCATCAATCTTGGTGGCAAAGCCAACTCCCTACCAACTCATACACCCCCACATCATTACAAAACTACCATCAAATTTGACAGTTTCTTCTACTAATCTGTCACTGAGCCCCTCACCTGCCTTTTTCCAGGCCCATTTGCACCCATCTGACCCTATGCAATTGATTTTGGTCTCATCAGACCATACTACCTTCTTCCAATCATCCATGGTCCAATCTTTATGAGCATAGGCAAAGTCCAAACAAGCCTTGCAATGCTTGGCAGAAAGAAGAGGATGTTTGCACTTGACTACAGCTTTCATACCAGATTTCTTCAAGTGAAGACAAACAGTACTGGCAGAGAGGGGTTGGTTGATGATGTTGGTAAGAGCTTTGGTCACCTGGACAGCATTTTCAGCTTTTCCAGAGGTAATAAGATGTTGAGCATGGTGAATATTGGTAGAAGAAAGCTTGGATGGATGACCTCCAATAGATTTTTGAAGGTTAGAATGCTTCTTGGAGCAAAGTCTGGAGATGGTGGCAATGCCAAGACCTGTGCTAGATGCAATAGAGTGAATGGAATGACCAGCATCAAGCTAAGAAAGAATAGTGCTTTGTTGAGTAGCAGAGAGAGATCACATGATGATGGTGGTTGAAAATAAAAAGGTGTGGGAATTATTTCAAACTCAGACATGATATTTATGTGTGTATCTTTGTTTGTAGCACAAAATAACAACAGCTATTCCATTGTTTGATTGAAATGTCACTTTTGATGTCAAAAATTCAAAAACTGTTCCAATGATGTTCTTGTTTTAAAATGAATGTATCTCTACAACCCCTGAGCCAAATCACATGATTTCTAGCTCAGAAGATAGCCAATGGTTAGTACTTCACACGCACCCACCAATGTTAAGTGATATTCCCACGCACACAGGTGCTATTTCATACATACTACAAAACTACCAAATATTGGAATTGTTAAGTTTTATGTCTCCTCTGGCTCAAGTCCAAGTAGTGGAGATGGTTAGAGGGGATGGAGGTTGTGTGTGAATGCATGGAGGTGTACTGAAGGTACAGCAGAGGTTGGAGCAGAGATTGGAGGGATGAGGCTTTGATACAGGATTTATGTGTTGTGTTCTTGCTGAGCTCCTAGCCTCATTGGTGAGAGGAAGAGAGAGGGCAAAGGTCGAGCTGTCAGACTTGAGAGGAGAGAACTAAATCAATATTTGAACTGAGGTTCAGACAGAGTATCTATGAGCTTATATACAGAGAATGTAGATGAGTAAGACAGAGGTATAGTAAACTGAGATCTGGAGCAGTGCACTAGGGGTGCAAGTGCTGGAGCTATATGAAGCACAGGCTGAACTCTAAAGACTAAGCAAAAGCTTATTAACAATGAAATGTGAAATGGAATGAGTCAAGGTCTGAATAGACAAGGTAGTATAAATAAAAAAGTAAGTCCAGAGATCAATGGACAGGAGACCAGAAATACAGAGATAGACTTAGCAAATTTGTAGGATATGACAGGAATGGTTTTTGAGCTCACTATATCATTCTCTAGTAGTTTTTGGAAATGGAAGTGGAGTGGAGTAAGCAGAGTAAGCAGGCATTGGCAGTAGGTCAAGATGGAAGGAGCAATGGTACATTTGGTGAAGCTGGTGAATTTGCCTAGGATGGTACAAGAGCTGCCAAAGGCAGTCTAAAGAAAGGAAGTGTCATGACTGTGACAACTCTGCCCAATCATAGATATGTTTTCATTATGTTCCAATTCTATTCTGACCTTCTTTGCTTCATTTCATACTTAGTTGTTTTCTTTTTAGTTTTCTCTGACTCTAACTCCACTTTCATTACATAACCACATATGTAGATAACCAGTTGCCATACTGCAGTGACTGCACCTTCATTCACTTACCAACCATGATATCATATCTTATGATCTGTATTCTTATGTTCCATTTCTTCCAACCACATAGCCTTTTGTAGGGTTTGTCATGCTCTCCACATTGTACCACCTCTGACTCTTGTATTTAATCTGCTTTGCTGAGGGCTTACTCCTCAGTTTGAATATCATCAATCTTCTACAAGTCTACTCAACTCTCTCTGTTCTCCTCAGTCTCCAGACAAGTTCTGACCTTGTCTACCTTTGTCCTCCTCTTGTCCCTTTATCTTTGATCCTCAATCTCCAAAGTTCAGACTAGGATCATACCAGGGCACAGCACTCCACCTGAGTCACTGAAGCCAAAGTCCATCCCCTACATCCTTCACTGCTGTTGTCCCCTTGCCCACATATCTGACTGAGTTGGACCTGAGCAGAGTTGAGTGAACTCTGACAGAAAGTACAAGAGGTCACAAATTAGTATGAAGTGTATCCTCCTTTGGCCTTGATAACCTCCTGAACTCTCCTAGGCATGCTCTCAATCAATTTCTAATACTCCTCCACCCCAATCTTGTACCATTCTGCTTGAATCCTCTCCCAAAGTTCTAATACTTCCTTGAGTGGCTCAGGATACTCTGTTGGTCTTTTTTTGAGGATAAACTATAGATATTCTATGGGATTAAGGTCTGGGGACTGAGCAGGCCATACCATGACCTCAAATACATGGTCATCAAACCACTCCCTAGTCATCCTACTGGTGTGCTTTGGATCATTATCTTGCTGAAAAATAATGTCTTTTGGAGAAAATCCATAATCCACCAGAGTTTGTTGCAGTTCATCATCCAAAATCTGCACATAGAGATCAGCATCCATCTTATCATCAATCTTGCAAGCCATTCCAACTCCTTCCCAAGTCATACAGCCCCATAGCATCACTGATCCTCTGTCATATCCATTCCAAAACCCCTATAAGCAAATCCTGGAGACTCCAGCACAAATCCAAAGTCTGTATCATTTGAACTACTTTCCCATGCGAGACACCCTTACCACATCCTATGTGCCACCCAAACCATAATTTGTGCCATATCAGGTTGTGCACAGCTTTGACTAGGTAACTCACAGGTGATTAGATTCTGGGATTCATATCTCTGAACTGTGCACCTGGCACTGCCTCTGCCTTATTTCCATTTGTCTTAGTTCTTTTATTCGTAACTCTACATTCCTTAGTGTACTGCCCTCTGGCATAGTTCACCTCCATACTCCATCTCGATTACTGATCACTGTGTTTCTCTGTATCGCATTCATAATCACCTCCATTCCTTATTCCGAATTCTGCTATGTACTTTAGTATATAAACTCTATGAATTCTGAGTTGTACTTCAGTATGAATATTAACACAAGTCACCCTCCCATGTTTGAGTCCCTCATCCCCTACCTCTGTCTTCCCTCTTGATGCTTTTGACCTCTGAAATCAAGGATGCAAGCCTTGGTAAGGGCATGACACACAAGTCTTGTGCCAAGTCCTTACCTCAAACCCTTCAATTATACTTATGGTACTCTGGCCCCCTTGGACTTACACTGGAGGACCAGACTTGACAGTATATTCATACTCACACTTACAAGGCTCACCATTCTATGGCTACACGTACTTGCTCCTCCTGCCCAAGTGCTTTTGAGACTGTCTTAGGCAGTCACCGAAGCATCCCTGGTGGATTCATCAGTTTCACTGCCAGACCCCCTGCCTCATCCATATCTGCTCATTGAGGCATGGGTACCTTGTCTCCACTTACAGAGCTACCAGACTCTGCAGAAGAACTCCCCAGAACCCCTCGCTTTAGAATCCAAGATAAAGACCTCCTAGGTCACCCTGGAGCTCCAGAGCCTGGAGATGGTGACAACAGCAGTGAACCTTCCGACCCATTGAGTCCCTCAAGTCAAGCCTCTAGTCCAAACCCATTCCAGATTGACCATGACAAAGAAGATTGCAATGAAGTCCTGCTTGCATACGAACCATTTACCCAGTTGGCTGATGCCATTAGGGAAATGACCTGACATGCAGTTAGGAAGCAGAGCTCTGAGGGTTCAAAACCCAAGGTTTGGGAACCAGACCCCTTCAATAGGACTGACACAAAGAAACTTTGCCCCTTCATTGTACAATGCAAGATAACCTTCCAGGCAAACCCAAAGTCATTCTATAAAGACTGACAAAAGGTCACCTTCACCCAATCTTACCTCAAAGGCGTTGCGCTCAAATACTTTGAACCAGACCTCCTTGAACAGGAGGCACCTGGAGCCTGTCCCTTTTGGATGGATAGCTGGCTCGACTTCCTCATTGAATTACAGTCCAATTTCAGACCTCATGACCCTGTTGCTGATGCAGAAGCTCAACTTGAGCAACTCTGTATGAAGGACAATCAGCAGATCTCTAAGTACATTGTTGAATGGAATCGTTTGGCTAGCCAAGTCCACGAATGGGGCACTGGTGCCCTCCGCCGGAGCTTCTACATAGGACTTCCAGATTGCATCAAGGATGAATTGTCTTGTCAAGGCAAGCCAGACAACCTTAATGATCTCCAAGAACTTGCCCAACAAATTGACCACCGATATTGGAAGTGCAAAGAAGAGATCCAGCATGCTACCAAAGCCCCAGGATCACATATGGGTAACTTGAACTCCTCTACAATGAAATCATCACCCACTCCATCCAATACTCTGTCAACCCCTAAGCCTAAGGATGACAAGTCCAAAGGCACCTCCACAGGCACCCCTGTCTCCACCAACCTCAAGAAGGGCAACAACCCTTCCACCTCTGACTCCATTTTGTCCAAGCTTGGCAAGGACAGCAAGCTCCTCCCAGAGGAATGACAACACCAAATAAAGCTCAGACTTTGCCTGTTCTGCAGACAGTCTGGACATACCGCCAAGGAGTGTCCAAAGTCCACCTCTATGGCTGCAAAAGGCCGTGCAGCCACTGCTACTCCAGTGATGCCCACCACCAATTCTGCCTCCTCTGAGGCAAAAAAATAGTATGCAACTCCAGTAAAGCACAGGCTGGTAGTCACGTTGCTCCAGACTGTGCCCCTCAGGAACTCTGTCTCAATGCATCCTGTCTTTCCAACCCTAATTCCCTACTTCTATCTGTTTCCCTTCCTCACCTCTCTATTTTTAATGTACCTACCCTTCTCAATTCTGGCTCTACTCATTGCTTCATAGACTCTACTTTTGTAAGGAAGAACAATATCCCTACTTACTCCACCCCTCCAATCCTCCTCCATCTTTTCAATGGGTCCTCATCTGCTTCCATTTCCTCCACCATAGATCTAACGCTTTCCTTTGCTATGGGTGAAACCACCTCCGATACATTCTATGTAACCTTGTTGGATTCATCGTGTTCACTAGTATTAGGACATTGCTGGCTTGCCCATTATAATCCGTTGATTAACTGGGCTATGAGCAGCATCACATTCCAATCTTCTAGCACAAAAATGCCAACCCTGATATCAAGTTCTGCCCTTCCAGGGCCCAACTCCGGGATATCCATCCCTGACACTCAGCACTCCCTGGAAGAAAACACCATGGATTTGTCCAAGGCACCCAGACTTCGATGCCCACCCATTGCCTTTGTCAATGCTGCAGCTTTTAAGCAAGCATGCAAGATGAAAGGCTCAGTCCAGTTTGCCATCTCCCTCTGCTTACTCTCTGCTTGTGCTGCTACAGTCACTGATGATCACAAGGAACCTATAAGCCTCTCTGGAGTTCCTCCAGAGTATCACAAATTCAAGGACGTCTTTAGCAAGAAGAAGGCCGACACACTTGTGCCTCATCAGCCCTTCAACCTAAAGATTAAGCTGGAGGAAGATGCAACACCTCTGATAGGAAAGATCTATTCCATGTCCCCTTCTGAACAAGAGTCTCTCTGAGACTTCCTGGATGAACATCTGGTGATAGGCTTCATCTGCCAATCATCCTCACCTCATGCTGCCCCCATTCTTTTTGTCCAAAAGAAAGACAGTTCCCTCCACTTATGTGTTGATTTCTGAGAATTAAACAAAATCACAAAAAAAGACCACTACCCACTTCCCTGGACCTCCAATCTTCTGGATGCCCCTAGCAGCACCAAGATTTATACAAAGCTTGATCTCCAGCATGCCTATCATCTGGTTCGCATTGTTGAAGGAGACAAGTGGAAGACCTCCTTCTGGACCTGCTACGGATCTTTCAAATGGCTGGTAATGCCCTTTGGGCTTACCAACGCCCCCGCCACATTCCAATGTTTCATCAACAGCATATTTGCTGACATGTTGGATGTAAGCATCATGATCTACCTTGATGACATACTGATCTACTCCCATGACCTGGAATCGCATCACAAACATGTCTGGGAAGTCCTCTGGCGCCTTCGCACCAACAGACTTTATCTCAAACCAGAAAAGTGCAAATTCCATTTGGAAACCATTGAATACCTTGGATTCATTCTCTCCTCTTCTGGCCTCTCTATGGCCTCCAACAAGATCAAGACAATCCTGGATTGGCCTGAACCTAGGAAAGTCAAGAACATCCAGTCCTTCCTAGGATTTGCCAACTTTTACTGCCAGTTTATCCAAGGTTATTCAGATATTATGATTCCTCTTACATGTCTCACTCACAAAGGAGTTCCTTGGAACTTTTTTGACAACTGCAAGAAGTCTTTCAAACACCTAAAGGAAGCATTCACCTCCACCCCAATGCTTGTGCACTGGTCTCCAGATGCTCTGATTACTATCAAAACTGACGCCTCCGACTATGCCATAGCTGGCATCCTATCTATCACCTGCTCCAATCAAGAAATTCACCCTGTTGTGTTCTACTCCTGCACCCTTTCCAGAGCAGAATTGAACTATGACACTCATAATAAGGAGCTCTTAGCAATTTTTGAAGCTTTTACTACCTGGCATCATTATCTTGAAGGCTCCGCTACTCCTATAGATGTCATCATGGATCACAAGAATCTCAAGTACTTCTCCACCACCAAGCTCCTAATGTGCTGCCAGGCCTGCTGGTCAGAGTTCCTCTGCCAGTTCAATATGGCAGTCCAATACCACCCTGGTAAGCTAGGAGCTAAACCTGATGCACTAACTAGATGTTGGGACATCTACCCCAAAGAGGGGGATAAGGACTTTGCTCATGTCAACCTGGACAATTATAGGCCCATTTTTACCCAAGAACAGCTTGCATCGTCCCTTTCAGCTACTCACTTACAGTTCCCACTACTTCGGGCCTCCGTCCTCCTAGATGTTGAACAACTTCAGTCCAACATTCTCTCTGCCCTACCCAACGATCCAGTTGCATCATCCCTCATTTTCTCCAAGTCACAGGATGACCCTCGATGAACTATCTCCTCCAAAGGGCTCCTACTATGGGACAATCGCATCTATGTCCCTAAAGCTAACAACCTATGCCTCTGCATTCTCCAGATCTTCCATGACCACCCTACCACTGGACATTTCAGACAGAACCAGACTCTTGAACTCATTTGCCACGAGTATACATGGCCCAGTATCCAGACCTTTGTCAAAGACTACGTCAGTTCTTGTACCACTTGTGCTAGAGCCAAGGTCCCCTGTCATCATCTGTTCAGTCTCCTAAAGCAGCTCCCAGTCCCAGAGAAACCATGGAACTCCATCTCCATGGACTTCATCGAACAGCTTTCCACTTCAGACAGCTACACAGCAATCCTTGTAGTGGTAGACAGGCTATCAAAACAAGTGGTCTTCATCCCGACTCACAATACAGTTACTTCTGCTGAACTAGCCAAGTTATTCCTGTTGCACGTCTTCTCCAAGCATGGAGTCCCTTCCCATGTCACCTCCAACAGGGGCTCTGAGTTTGTATCTCATTTCTTCCAATCCCTAGGTAAAGCACTAGATATGCGCCTCCATTTCACCTCCAGTTATCATCCAAAGGGGGATGGCCAAACAGAGCGTGCTAATCAGACCCTTGAGCAATACCTCCGGATCTATTGCAACTACCAATAGGACAACTGGGCAGAACTCCTACCCCTTGCGGAGTTCACATATAACAACGTGCCTAGTGCTACAGTGACTTCAAAAACCCTTTCCATACTAACCCCAATAGTGGTGCATGAAGCGCACTGCCAAACACTGTGGGAATTTCGCTTAGGTCTGGTGGAGACATAAATAGTACATACCCCTGGCTACAAAATCGCCTCTTGGGTCATGTGATTTGGTT
>JBBPTI010000181.1:0-19975 GCA_038093995.1 Tylopilus aff. callainus | reverse complement strand
GGCCAATGATGAATGAGACACACGTACCCGTGGCTGTCAGGAAGATGGTCATTTTGAAGGATTCCCCTTCGATGACTCGTACCCCCGAACTGAACCCGATAGGTGAAAGCCTGCTAGTGATGGCATGGATTCCGTGCAGAGTTCCAGCGAGTACAAGGTATTCATTAGAAGTCAGCTGCGCGAGCCCGTCTAGGTAAATATCCAATGATCATTCGACCACCTCAGCAACCCGATGGTTGAATACGAACCTACAAAGTTGCGCTGATAGACAAGGCCACCAGCCTTGTTAACCACCTGTAATATCAACTCAAATCGCGTGTTTTTCCTAATACCTTTAGTCTTACCCAAAGCCCAAAGATGGTCATAATTCGGAGCCAAGGTCCCGTGCAATGCACTCGGCAGTTGGGGCAATTAGACGCTGTGACACGTGACGAGCTTGTGAGACCATGGTCACACCTTGGGCAAGCTTGGATAAGTTTGGACAACTTGGTTAACTCATAGTCTTAAACAAATCCTGCCTTGGGAAATGAAAGAGTCATCAATAAATATTGTTTAACATATTCAGAAAATGTATTTCACTCAATCAAATAAACTTACACTTCCACAAGAGGAAGAATAATTTAGCTACATATATTCAAAACAATAACACTGAGTCTGTGCCTGTCAAGTCTGGTCCTCTGGTGTAAGTCTGAAAGGGCTGGAGTACCATAAGTATATTTGAAGGGTTTGGAATAAGGACTTGGCACAGGACTTGTGTGTTGCACCCTTACCAAGGCTTACATCCTTGATTTCAGAGGTTGGAGTGTTAAGAGGGAAGACAGAGGTAGGGGAGATAAGGGACTCAAACATGAAAGGGAGACTGTCAAGTCCAGTCCTCCAGTGTAAGTCCGAGGGGGCCGGAGTACCGTAGGAATAATTTGAAGGGGTTCGGGGTAAGGACTTGGTGCAGGACTTGTGTGTCGTGCCCTTACCAAGGCTTGCGTCCTTGATTTCAGAGGTTGGAAGTGTCAAGGGAAGGACAGAGGTAGGAGATGAGGGACTCAAATACAGGGGGGTGACTTGTGTTAATATTCATACTAAAGTACAACTCAGAATTCGTAGAGTTTATATACTAAAGTATGTAGTGGAATTTGGAATAAGGAATGGAGATGATTATGAATGCAATACGGAGAAACACGGTGATCAGTAATCAAGACGGAGTACGGAGGTGAACTATGCCGGAGGGCGGTATACTAAGGAATGTAGAGTTACAAATAAAAGAACTAAGACAAATGGAAATGAGGCAGAGGCAGTGCCGGGTGCATGGTTTGAAGATGTGAATCCTGGAATCTAATCACCTGCGAGTTACCTAGTCAAAGCTGTGCACAACCCGATATGGCACAAATTATGGTTTGGGTGGCGTGCGGGATGTGGTAAGGGTATCTCACGTGGGAAAGTAGTTCAAATGATATGGACTTTGGAATTGTGCTGGAGTCTCCAGGATTTGCTTATAGGGGTTCCGGAATGGATATGACAGTGCCCCCCTTTTAGGTCCGAGCCCTTGAGGACCGGATAAGCCGTGGAGATGAAGTTGCATGGTCCGATGTGGTGTCACGTGAGTGGAGTGTGCGCGATCAATGAACGGATTTTGGAACTCCAATAAAGCTGACACATAAAAGCCTAGCATCAGTTGGAGTCGTCTGTTAACCAACCTACTCTTAAATATGTCTGACCTCAACAACATCCAGCAATGGTCCGAAGAATGCCTCAGGGAGGACCCGGGTGACAGTGCCGAGGTATGGAAGGCGAAGGCAGATGAGTGGTGGAGGCATGTGTTGGAGGTGAGGCAGAGGCGTGAGGAGGAGGAGAAGAAGTGCAAGGCAAAGGAGGAGAAGGCACGGCGTGAGGCGGAGGAGCAGTGGCGACGGAGTGCCAAAGCAGCAGTGCGGAAGAGGGTAAGTGACGACCATTATCAGGAGTTCTGCACTAACAAATCCTAGGCGGAGGTGGCGCAGGTGCAGCAACACGTCGACAAGGGAAAGGGGAAGGAGAAGACAGCGCTGAGGTGCATCTGGTGCGAGGACCGGGGCCTAGAGTGTGCCCTGGGCCCTGGTAAGTCCACGTCCTGTGTGGAGTGCCAGGAGGCAAAGGCTAAGTGTGAGTGGCCTGAAGCGGAGAAGACGGAGAAGCAGCGGAGGAGGGTGGAAAGTGAGGCCAGGCCGTCGAAGAAGAGGAAAAGGACGACAGAGGAGACAGACGAGGAGGAGGGCCCGAGTAAGGTGAAGGTGAAGACGAAGAAGGTGACCGCGCTGGAGAGACCACCCACACCGGAGGAGCCTTTGGACACAGTCCGGGCCCTCCAGGGCATTTGTAACGTGATTGAGGGTGTAAGGGTGCGCCTCGATCTCCAGAACAACATCCTCTGGAGCATTTTGCTCCTGGGGGTCAAGAAGGTATACAGTGAGGATGCGGAGGAGACCGATGCGGAGAAGGAGTTGGAGTCTGCTGACGAAGAGGAGGCCTGTGGCAAGCTTGGGGACTTGCGGGCAGACAGTTTGGAGAATGACTTCAACTAGATTGGGAGTGGAGGACGGAGGTGTAGAATAGTAATCATGTTTTTCCTTATTATTTTAATTATTAAGGAGTGAATGGTGTGGGGTGGAAAGGAATGTCAGAGTTGTTCCAGTGCTAGGATAGGATGGGTCCGGGCTTATCAGGGTACTTCCAATGGAAATCCTCAATAAGTTCTTTTGTGTTCCCTAACTCTGTAGCGAGTAACCAAGAGGTCTCATCATTAGTTCCTTCATATCCGAGCCATCGTACCAGGTACAAGAGTTGACATTAACGTTGTCTTCTATCAATTTTGGAATCAAGTATTTCCTCAATCTTGTACTCTGGTTTGCCATCAACCTCGACCGGAGGTGGCAGAGGTTGGACTCGGTTTGGAATACTGTTCAGAGTACATGGTTCTAACTGCGAGATGTGGAAAACTGGGTGTACAGAATGCATGGAGTCGGGAAGTTTCAGTGTAAGAGAATATGTGCCAGGTTTGGCTATAATACTGAAAGGACTGAGGTATTTTTCAGAGAGTTTCTTTGAGGGCCTAGTGGAACGGAGGTATTTCACCTTAAGGTATACCTGATCTCCGACTTTGAAGTCCGGAGCAGGACTGCATTTCTTGTCTGCTGGTCCTTGGTAGTGTTTCTGTGCTTTCAGCATTTCTGACTGGAGGAATTCGTGAAGTTGATCCAAGTCCATAACATAGAACTGGGCTGCGGAGGAGGTAAGGTCACGGTCAGAATAGACAGAGATGTTGGGGTAGTATCCCTTATTAGCGAAGAAGGGAGATACGCCTGTAGTAGCACTAGGCGTGTTGTTATAAGCGAACTCTGCAAGGGGTAGGAGTTCTGCCCAGTTGTCCTGTTGGTAGTTGCAATAGATCCAGAGGTATTGCTCAAGTGTCTGATTAGCACGCTCTGTTTGGCCATCCCCCTCTGGGTGATAACCGGAGGTGAAATAGAGGTGCATATCTAGTGCTTTACCTAGGGATCAGAAGAAATGAGATACAAACTCAAAGCCCCTGTTGGAGGTGACATGGGAAGGGACTCTGTGCTTGGAGAAGATGTGCAACAGGAATAATTTGGCTAGTTCAGCAGAAGTAACTGTATCATGAGTTGGAATGAAGACCACCTGTTTTGATAGCCTGTCTACCACTACAAGGATTGCTGTGTAGCTGTCCAAAGTGGGAAGCTGTTCAATGAAGTCCATGGAGATGGAGTTCCATGGTTTCTCCAGGACCAGAAGCTGCTTTAGGAGACTGAATAGGCAATGACGGGAGACCTTGGCTCTGGCACAAGTGGTACAAGAACTGACATAGTCTTTGACAAAGGTCTGGATACCGGGCCATGTATACTCGCGGTGAATGAGTTCAAGAGTTCGGTTCTGTCTGAAATGTCCGGCAGTAGGATGGTCATGGAAGATCCAGAGAATGCGGAGGTGTAGGTCATTAGCTTCGGGGATGTAGATGCGATTGTCCCGTAGTAGGAGCCCTTTAGAGGAGATAGTCCATTGAGGGTCATCCTGTGACTTGGAGGAAATGAGGGGTGATGCAACTGGATCATTGGGTAGGGCAGAGAGAATGTCAGACTGAAGTTGTTCAACATCTAGGAGGATGGAGGCCCGAAGTAGTGGGAACTGTAGGTGAGTAGCCCAAAGGGACAATGCGAGCTATTCTTGGGTAAAAATGGGCCTATAATTGTCTGGATTGATGTGAGCAAAGTCCTTATCCCCCTCTTTGGGGTAGACATCCCAACGTCTAGTTAGTGCATTGGGTTTAGCTCCTAGCTTACCAGGGCAGTATCAGACTGCCATATTGAACTGGCAGAGGAACTCCGACCAGTGGGCCTGGTGGCGAGTTAGGAGCTTGGTGGTGGAGAAGTACTTGAGATTCTTGTGATCTGTGATGACGTCTATAGGAGTAGTGGAGCCTTCAAGGTAATGATGCCAGGTAGTAAATGCTTCGAAGATTGCTAAGAGCTCCTTATCATGAGTGTCATAGTTCAATTCTGCTCTGGAAAGGGTGCGGAAATAGAATGCAACAGGGTGAATTTCTTGATCGGAGCAGGTGATAGATAGGATGCTGGCTATGGCATAGTCGGAGGTGTCAGTTTCGATAGTAATCAGAGCATCCGGAGACCAGTGCACAAGCACTGGGGCGGAGGTAAATGCTTCCTTTAGGTGTTTGAAAGACTTCTTGCAGTCGTCAGAAAAGTTCCAAGGAACTTCTTTGCGAGTGAGATGCGTAAGAGGGATCACAATATCTGAATAACCCTGGATAAACCGGCAGTAAAAGTTGGCAAATCCTAGGAAGGACTGGATGTCCTTGACTTTCCTAGGTTCAGGCCAATCCAGGATTGTCTTGATCTTGTTGGAGGCCATAGAGAGGCCAGAAGGGGAGAGAATGAATCCGAGGTATTTGACGGTTTCCAAATGGAATTCACACTTTTCTGGTTTGAGATAAAGTCCATTGGTGCGAAGGCGCTGGAGGACTTCCCGGACATGTTTGTGATGCGATTCCAGGTTATGGGAGTAGATCAGTATGTTGTCAAGGTAGATCACGACGCTTACATCCAACATGTCAGCAAATATGCTGTTGACAAAACGTTGGAATGCAGTGGGGGCATTGGTGAGCCCGAAGGGCATTACCAGCCATTCGAAAGATCCGTAGCGGGTCCAGAAGGAGGTCTTCCACTTGTCTCCTTCAGCAATGCAAACCAGATGGTAGGCATGCTGGAGATTGAGCTTTGTATAAATCTTGGCACCGCTAGGGGCATCCAGAAGATTGGAGGTCCGGGGAAGTGGGTAGCAGTCTTTCTTTGTGATTTTGTTTAATCCTTGGAAATCGACACATAAGCGGAGGGAACCGTCTTTCTTTCAGACAAAAAGAATGGGGGCGGCATGAGGTGAGGACGATTGGCAAATGAAGCCTATTGCCAGATGTTCATCCAGGAAGTCTTGGAGAGACTCTTGTTTAGAAGGGAACATGGAATAGATCTTTCCTATCAGAGGTGTTGCACCTTCCTCCAGCTTGATCTTCAGGTCGAAGGGTCAATGAGGCACAAGTGTGTCAGCCTTCTTCTTGCTAAAGACGTCCTTGAATTTGTGATACTCCAGAGGAACTCCAGAGAGGCTTATAGGTTCCTTGTGATTGTCAGTGACTGTAGCAGCATGAGCAGAGAGTGAGCAGAGGGAGATGGCAAACTGGACTGAGCCTTCCATCTTGCATGCTCGCTTGAAAGCTGCAGCATTGACAAAGGAAATGGGTGGGCATTGAAGTCCAGGTGCCTTGGGCAAATCCGTGGTGTTTTCTTCCAGGGAGTGCTGAGTGTCAGGGATGAATATCCCAGAGTTGGGCCCTGGAAGGGCAGAACTTGATGTCGGGGTTGGCATTCTTGTGCTAGAAGATTGGAATGTAATGCTGCTCGTGGCCCAGTTAATCAACAGATTATAATGGGCAAGCTAGCAATGTCCTAATACTAGTGAACACAATGAATCCAACAAGGTTACATAGAATGTATCGGAGGTGGTTTCACCTGTAGCAAAGGAAAGCGTTAGATCTATGGCAGAGGAAATGGAAGCAGATGAGGACCCATCGAAAAGATGGAGGAGGATTGGAGGGGTGGAGTAAGTAGGGATATTGTTCTTCTTTACAAAAGTAGAGTCTATAAAGCAATGAGTAGAGCCAGAATCGAGAAGGGTAGGTACATTAAAAATAGAAAGGTGAGGAAGGGAAACAGATAGAAGTAGGGAATTAGGGTTGGAAAGACAGGACGCGTTGAGACGGAGTTCCTGAGGGGCACAGTCCGGAGCAACGCGACTACCAGCCTGTGCTTTACTGGAGTCGCATACTATTTTTTTGCCTCGGAGGAGGCAGAATTGGTGGCAGGCGTCGCTGGAGTAGCGGTGGCTGCACGGCCTTTCGCAGCCCTAGAGGTGGACTTTGGACACTCCTTGGCAGTATGTCCAGACTGTCCGCAGAACAGGCAAAGTCCGAGCTTCATTCGGCGTTGTTGTTCTTCTGGGAGGAGCTTGCCGTCCTTGCCGAGCTTGGACAAAATGGAGTCAGAGGTGGAAGGGTTGTTGCCCTTCTTGAGGTTGGCGGAGACGGGGGTGCCTGCGGAGGTGCCTTTGGACTTGTCATCCTTAGGCTTAGGGGTTGACAGAGTATTGGATGGAGTGGGTGATGATTTCGTTGTGGAGGAGTTCGAGTTACCCGTATGCGATCCTGGGGCTTTGGTAGCGCACTGGATCTCTTCTTTGCGCTCCCAATACCGGTGGTCGATTTGTTGGGCAAGTTCTCGGAGATCATTAAGATTGTTCAGCTTGCCTTGACAAGACAATTCGTCCTTGATGCGATCTGGAAGTCCTACGTAGAAGCTCCGGCGGAGGGCGCCAGTGCCCCATTCATGGACTTGGCTAGCCAAACGATTCCATTCAATGATGTACTTAGAGATCCGCTGATTGTCCTTCATACAGAGTTGCTCGAGTTGAGCTTCCACGTCAGCAACAGGGTCGTGAGGTCCGAAATTGGACTGTAATTCAATGAGGAAGTCAAGCCAGCTATCCATCCAAAAAGGACAGGCTCTGGGTGCCTCCTGTCCAAGGAGGTCCAGTTCGAAGTATTCGAGCGCAACGCCTTTGAGGTAAGATTGGGCAAAGGTGACCTTCCGTCGGTCTTTACGGAATGACTTTGGGTTTGCCTGGAAGGTTATCTCACATTGTACGATGAAGGGGCGAAGTTTCTTCGGGTCAGTCCCGTCAAAGGGGTCTGGTTTCTGAACCTTGGGTTTTGGACCCTCAGAGCTCCGCTTCCTAACTGCATGTTGGGTCATTTCCCTAATGGCATCAGCCAACTGGGTAAATGGTTCGTATGCGAGCAGGACTTCGTTGTGATCTTCTTCATCATGGTCAATCCGGAATGGGTCCGGACTAGAGGCTCAACTTGAGGGACTCGATGGGTCAGAAGGTTCGCTACCATCGTCACCATCTCTGGGCTCCGGAGCTCCAGGGCGACCTGGGAGGTCTTTATCTTGGATTCTAAAGCAAGGGGTTCTGGGGGGTTCTTCCGCAGAGTCTGGTAGCTCCGTAAGCGGAGACAAGGTGCCCATGCCTCGATGAGCAGATATGGATGAGGCAGGGGGTCTGGCGGTGAAACTGATGAATCCACCAGGGATGCTTCGGTGACTGCCTAAGACAGTCTCGAGAGCAGATGGGCGGGAGGAGCGAGTACGCGTAGCCATAGAATGGTGAGCCTTGTAAGTGTGAGTACGAATATACTGTCAAGTCCGGTCCTCCGGTGTAAGTTTGAGGGGGCCGGAGTACCGTAGGAATAATTTGAAGGGGTTCGGGGTAAGGACTTGGCGCAGGACTTGTGTGTCGCGCCCTTACCAAGGCTTGCGTCCTTGATTTCAGAGGTTGGAAGTGTCAAGGGAAGGACAGAGGTAGGAGATGAGGGACTCAAACACAGGAGGGTGACTTGTGTTAATATTCATACTGAAGTACAACTCGGAATTCATAGAGTTTATATACTAAGGTACGTAGCGGAATTCGGAATAAGGAATGGAGGTGATTATGAATGTGATATGGAGAAACACGGTGATCAGTAATCAAGACGGAGTACGGAGGTGAACTATGCCGGAGGGCGGTACACTAAGGAATGTAGAGTTACAAATAAAAGAACTAAGACAAATGGAAATGAGGCAGAGGCAGTGCTGGGTGCACGGTTCAGAGATGTGAATCCCGGAATCTAATCACCTGCGAGTTACCTAGTCAAAGCTGTGCGCGACCCGATATGGCACAAATTATGGTTTGGGTGGCGCGCGGGATGTGGTAAGGGTGTCTCGTGTGGGAAAGTAGTTCAAATGATACGGACTTCAGATTTGTGCCGGAGTCTCCAGGATTTGCTTATAGGGGTTCCGGAATGGATATGACACAGCACAAAACTCTCAACTCTACTACCACTACTTGCTCACCTGTTCATCACAACTCACCATGTCCCAATTCAAGAGCTGACTTGACTGCCACCATTCCCTAAATGACACTGGGGTGGCACTTTGACAGGCTATGCACCAGAGAGTTCAAGATGTGATAGGTCAAGCAAAGGTGGTTGTGAAGTCAATGCCAGATAACCGGGACAAGTTGGAGGAGGAGAAGACAATGTGGATGAAGGAATTCAGGATGGCGTTGGTGAGTTGTAAACTACTCACAGTGGTACTATTCACTGATAGCAAGGGCAGGATGTGTTAGAGTTGGCCCAAGACAAGGCCGACATGCTCCAGCTCAACATGGACCCAGATCCAGAAGTAAGCCAGGTGCTCTGTGTGGTGGAGCTAATGTGTGCAGACTGGACCAAGAGGAGAAAGGCAGCCCCACTGATACTGATGCAAGACACAGAGATAGAGGTTGAGGAGGTGGAGCAGACAGTAATCACAGAGAAGTGGGCATTGTTGGTGGACACATGGTCTGCGACATCATTGCTAAAGGTGTGTGGTAAGTTACTCAACCACTGGAGCAACACTGACCTGGAATAGTGACTGCAGATGGATGACAAGCAAGGGGAAATGGTGCCCACCCCCAAGAGGCAAGCCGAGGCAATGTGGCAAATGGGAATGACACTGGTGTGCTGTGTCTGCAAGTTGTGTGCAAAGGCAGGTGTCCCAGAAGGATGTGAGATGGGAGCTGGGGTTGCCTGCATGCAGTGCCATAGGCTGAAGGCCCAGTGTAGCTTCACAGCAGGTCAGTCAGGAGTGAGGAAGACCAATTAGGTGGAAGTGGTCATAGAGACCACTCAAGGTAAGTGTCTGCCACATAGTGGTAACTTGTACTAACAATTATCAGCTGGATGGCCAATATGACCAACCATCAAGGCCAGCCCAAGCAAGTGGGCCCCCTCCATTCTGTCTGACAACAACAAGAGCATGAGCAAGGAGGATGTGCTGGTGCAGAGCAAGGGGAAGGGGAAGGCACCCACAATGGCAAGGTCCAAGTCATCCACAGTCTGGAAATGACACCAGGGCCTAGTTCACTGTCTGAATGTGGCGCAAGCAGAACTATTTCAGATCCACACAGACTTCAAGGCTCTGGAAGTTGCACAGGATTTGGTGATTGCAGAGGTGGGGAAGATAGTGGTGGAACTAGAGGAGATGAATGTGTAGTCAGTCCACCATAGATAGTCCACTGCTTGTGTTGTATATGTCCAACTCAATGGTATCTGTTTCGGTCTGCAGAAGGAAAGAAAAGAGAAAAGAAAGGAAGGAAATCTATGTAGTGATTATGGGGTGCTGCCTGACTTGTCTTCATTGGTCGGCTTTCATCATCTTCATAGCCAGACTTCCCTTGGACTTGACAGTGGTATTTCAGTGTTGAATGAATCAGTCCAAGGTAAAACGGGCACTGTGTCTAGTGCATGGTCAAAGGTCAATATACAAATAGCTGGTTTGCATAAGTGAAACATGGAAAGAAGAAAGGAAATGACAGAGCAATGATCTGTTTTTAAATAATAGGATTGTCTGTTGGATCTTTTTAGCTTTTTGTTTTTCAGATAGAGAGACAGAATAGGGGAGACTAAGTAGGTCACTGAACTAATCCTGGGGTGAAACAGAGAGAAGGAAATACAGTTTCTTGCATGTGGTCTTGTGTTACAGTCTATTCTTTGTCAGAGACATTCATCTCTCCCTTGTCTTCTGGTCCCTCTATAGTATCTCCCTCAAGATGATCCAACTCTTCTTCATCTAGTCTGGTGATTTGCATAACTGGTATCATTGTGTGGAATTGTCAAGTCTGGTCCTCCGGTGTAAGTCCGAGGGGGCCAGAGTACTGTAAATATAATTGAAGGGGTTCAGGATAAGGACTTGGCGCAGAACTTGTGTATTGTGCCCTTACCAAGGCTTGTGTCCTTGATTTCAGAGGTTGGAAGCATCAAGAGGAAAGACAGAGGTAGAAGATGAGGGACTCAAACATGGAAGGGTGACTTGTGTTAATATTCATACTGAAGTACAACTCAGAATTCATAGAGTTTATATACTAAAGTACATAGCAGAATTCGGAATAAGGAATGGAGGTGATTATGAATGTGATATGGAGAAACACAGCAATTAGTAATCAAGATGGAGTATGGAGGTGAACTATGCCAGAGGGTGGTACACTAAGGAATGTAGAGTTACAAATAAAAAAACTAAAACAAATGGAAATGAGGCAGAGGCAGTGCTGGGTGCACAGTTCAGAGATATGAATCCCGGAATCTAATCACCTGCGAGTTACCTAGTCAAAGCTGTGCATGACCCAATATGGCACAAATTATGGTTTGGGTGGCGCACAGGATGTGATAAGGGTGTCTTGCATGGGAAAGTAGTTCAAATGATATGGACTTTGGATTTGTGCTGGAGTCTCCAGGATTTGCTTATAGGGGTTCTGGAATGAATATGACAGTGCCCCCCTTTTAGGTCCAAGCCCTTGAGGACTGGATAAGCCGTGTGAACGAAGTTGCATGGTCTGATGTAGTGTCATGTGAGTGGAGTGTGTGCAATCAACAAATGGATTTGGAACTCTAATGAAGCTGACATATAAAAGCCTAGCATCAGTTGGAGTCATCTGTTAACCAACCTACTCTTAAACATGTCCAACCTCAACAACATCCAGCAATGGTCTGAAGAACGCCTTAGGGAGGACCCGGGCAACAGTGCCAAGGTATGGAAGGCAAAGATGGATGAGTGGTGGAGGCGTGTATTGAAGGTGAGGCAGAGGCATGAGGAGGAGAAGAAGAAGTGCAAGGCAGAGGAGGAGAAGGCATGGTGTGAGGTGGAGGAGCAGTGGTGATGGAGTGCCGAAGCAGTGGCACAGAAGAGGGTAAGTGACGACCATTATCAGGAGTTTGGCACTAACAAATCCTAGGTAGAGGTGGTGCAGGCACAGCAACATGTCAACAAGGGAAAGGGGAAGGAGAAGACGGTGCTGAGGTGCATTCAGTGCGAGGACCAAGAGGTGAAGGCTAAGTGTGAGCGGCCTGGAGCGGAGAAGATGGAAAAGCAGCAGAGGAGGGTGGAAAGTGAGGCCGGGCCATTGAAGAAGAGGAAGAGGACAATGGAGGAGACAGACGAGGAGGAGGGCCTGAGTAGGGCAAAGGTGAAGGCAAAGAATGTGACTGTGCCAGAGAGACCACCTGTGCCAGAGGAGCCTTTGGACACAATCTGGGCCCTCCAGGGCATTTGTAACACAATTGAGGGCGTAAGGGTGCACCTCAACCTCCAGAATGACATCCTCCAGAGCATTTTGCTCCTGGAGGTTGAGAAGGTGTATAGCAAGGATGCGGAGAAGACTGATGCAGAGGAGGAGTTGGAGTCCGCTGTAGAGAGTGGTACATCTCTACAGTGGTATCCCTACATCTCACATCCTTTCGTATGGTCTCTGTGCCCCTTTTGTTTCTACCTTCACACTCCTCTTTTTATCTTGTACAGTAGGATCGGTCGACTGGATGCAAGTCCATCAATAAGTCTGGAAGACCATCAGTTTTATTTCATTTCATGTTCTCTCGACTAGTTTATTCTTGTTTCTTCTTTAGACTCAGGTTCCTACAGTCGTACCTAAGTCTCGGGCATTCCCAGACTATAAAGCAATGTCATAGGAACTTGGAATGCAGCTCCCATTTTAGCTCTTACCGCACTGTTTACCGTTCACCAACCATTCACTGCACTGCAACCACTCACCGTTTACAACCATCTTATCTCCTGTCACCGCCCCCGACCGCTAACGCTCTACAAGACCGTTGGACTTGTGCTTCTTGCTGGTCGACTACTCGAGGACTTCCCTGATCCACTCCCTGTGCTCCAGAGTCCCTTAGGGGTGAGCCTATCGCTCCCCTCACACACTGACAACCCCTAGGACTTCTAGGACTTCTTCCCAAGTCCATCCCGGAGTCCTTGTCTTCTTTACACCACCAACAAAGAGGAGGCCTGCAGCGAGCTTGGGGACTTGCAGGCAGACAGGTTGGAGAATGACTTCACCTAGATTGGGAACAGAGGACAGAGGTGTAGAATAGTAGTCATGTTTTCTTTTATTATTTTAATTTGTTAAGAAGTGAATGGTGTGGGGTGGAAAGGAATGTCAGAGTTGTTCCAGTACTAGGATAGGATGGGTCCGGGCTTATCAGGGTACTTCTGGTGGAAATCCTTGATAAGTTCTTTTGTGTTTCCTAACTCTGTAGTGAGTAACCAGGAGGTCTTGTCATCAGTTCCTTCATATCCAAGCCATTGTACCAGGTACAGGAGTTGACATTGACATTGTCTCCTATCAATTTTGGAATCAAGTATTTCCTTGATCTTGTACTCTGGTTCGCCATCAACCTTGACCAGAGGTGGCGGAGGTTGGACTCAGTTCAGAATATTGTTCAGAGTGCATGGTTCTAACTGTGAGACATGGAAAACTGGGTGTACAGAACACATGGAGTCAGGAAGTTTCAGCGTAAGAGAATATGTGCCAGGTTTGGCTATAATACTGAAAGGACCAAGGTATTTTTCAGAGAGTTTCCTTGAGGGCCTAGTGGAATGGAGATATTTCACCTTAAGGTATACCTGATCTCCAACTTTGAAGTCTGGAGCAGGACTGCATTTCTTGTCTGCTGGTCCTTGGTAGTGTTTTTGTGCTTCCAGTATTTCTGACTGGAGGAATTTGTGAAGTTGATCCAAGTCTGTAACATAGGACTGGGCTGTGGAGGAGGTAAGGTCATGGTCGGAATAGACAGAGATGTTGGGGTGGTATCCCTTATTAGTGAAGAAGGGAGATACACCTGTAGTAGCACTAGGTGCATTGTTATACACGAACTCTGCAAGGGGTAGGAGTTCTGCCCAGTTGTCCTGTTGGTAGTTGCAATAGATCTGGAGGTATTGCTCAAGGGTCTGATTAGTGTGCTCTGTTTGGCCATCCCCCTTTGGGTGATAACTGGAGGTGAAATGGAGGCGCATATCTAGTGCTTTACCTAGGGATCGGAAGAAATGAGATACAAACTCAGAGCCCCTGTCAAAGGTGACATGGGAAGGGACTCCATGCTTGGAGAAGATGTGCAACAGGAATAACTTGGCTAATTCAGCAGAAGTAACTGTATTGTGAGTCAGGATGAAGACCACCTGTTTTGATAGCCTGTCTACCACTACAAGGATTGCTGTGTAGCTGTCCGAAGTGGGAAGCTGTTCAATGAAGTCCATGAAGATGGAGTTCCATGATTTCTCCAAGACCAGAAGCTGCTTTGGGAGACCAAACAGATGATGATGGGGGACCTTGGCTCTAGCGCAAGTGGTACAAGAACTGATGTAGTCTTTGACAAAGGTCCAGATACTGGGCCATGTATACTTGCAGTGAATGAGTTCAAGAGTCCAGTTCTGTCCGAAATGTCTGGCAGTAGGGTGGTCATGGAAGATCTGGAGAATGTGGAGGCATAGGTCATTAGCTTTGGGGATGTAGATGCGATTGTCCTGTAGTAGGAGCCCTTCAGAGGAGATAGTCCATCAAAGGTCATCCTGTGACTTGGAGGAAATGAGGGATGATGCAACTGGATCGTTGGGTAGGGCAGAGAGAATGTTGGACTGAAGTTGTTCAATGTCTAGGAGGATGGAGGCCTGAAGTAGTGGGAACTATAGGTGAGTAGCCCAAAGGGACAATGCAAGCTGTTCTTGGGTAAAAATGGGCCTATAATTGTCTGGGTTGACATGAGTGAAGTCCTTATCCCCCTCTTTGGGGTAGATGTTCCAATGTCTAGTTAGTGCATTGGGTTTAGCTCCTAGCTTACCAGGGCAGTATCAGACTGCCATATTGAACTGGCAGAGGAACTCCAACCAGCAGGCCTGGTGGTGCGTTAGGAGTTTGGTGGTGGAGAAGTACTCAAGATTCTTGTGATCTGTGATGATGTCTATAGAAGTAGCAGAGCCTTCAAGGTAATGACACCAGGTAGTAAATGCTTCAAAAATTGCCAAGAGCTCCTTATCATGAGTGTCATAGTTCAATTCTGCTCCAGAAAGGGTGTGGGAGTAGAATGCAACAGGGTGAATTTCTTGATTGGAGCAGGTGATAGATAGGATGCCAGCTATGGCATAGTCAGAGACATCAGTTTCAATAGTAATTGGAGCATCCAGAGACCAGTGCACAAGCACTGGGGCAGAAGTGAATGCTTCCTTTAGGCATTTGAAAGACTTCTTGCAGTCATCAGAAAAGTTCCAAGGAACTTCTTTGCAAGTGAGATGTGTAAAAGGGATCACAATATTTGAATAACCCTGGATAAACCGACAGTAAAAGTTGGCAAATCCTAGGAAGGACTGGATGTTCTTGACTTTCCTAGGTTCAGGCCAATCCAGGATTGTCTTGATCTTGTTGGAGGCCATAGAGAGGCCAGAAGGGGAGAGAATGAATCCAAGGTATTTGACAGTTTTTGAATGGAATTCGCACTTTTCCAGTTTGAGATAAAGTCCGTTGGTGCGAAGGCACTGGAGGACTTCCCAGACATGTTTGTGATGCAATTTCAGGTCATGGGAGTAGATCAGTATGTCGTTGAGGTAGATCACAATGCTTACATCCAATATGTCAGCAAATATGCTGTTGATGAAATGTTGGAATGCAGTGGGGGTGTTGGTGAGCCTGAAGGGCATTACCAGCCATTCAAAAGATCCGTAGTGGGTCCAGAAGGAGGTCTTCCACTTGTCTCCTTCAGCAATGTGAACCAGATGGTAGGCATGCTGGAGATTGAGCTTTGTATAAATCTTGGCACCACTAGGGGCATCCAGAAGATCAGAGGTCCAGGGAAGTGGGTAGTGGTCTTTCTTTGTGATTTTGTTTAATCCTTGGAAATCAACACATAAGCAGAGGGAACCATCTTTCTTTCAGACAAAAAGAATGGGGGTGGTGTGAGGTGAGGACGATTGGCGGATGAAGCCTATTGCCAGATGTTCATCCAGGAAGTCTCAGAGAGACTCTTGTTTGGAAGGGGACATGGAATAGATCTTTCCTATTGGAGGTGTTGCACCTTCCTCCAGCTTGATCTTCAGGTTGAAGGGCTGATGAGGTGCAAGTGTGTTGGCCTTCTTCTTGCTAAAGATGTCCTTGAATTCGTGATACTCTGGAGGAACTCCAGAGAGGCTTATAGGTTCCTTGTGATTGTCAGTGACTGTAGTGGCATGAGCAGAGAGTGAGCAGAGGGAGATGGCAAACTGGACTAAGCCTTCCATCTTGCATGCTCGTTTGAAAGCTGCAGCATTGACAAAGGAAATGGGTGGGCATCGAAGTCTGGGTGCTTTGGGCAAATCCGTGGTGTTTTCTTCTGGAGAGTGCTGAGTGTCAGGGATGGATATCCCAGAGTTGGGCCCCAGAAGGGCAGAACTTGATGTCAGGGTTGGCATTCTTGTGCTAGAAGATTGGAATGTGATGCTGCTTGTAGCCCAGTTAATCAACAGATTATAATGGGCAAGCCAGCAATGTCCTAATACTAGTGAACACGATGAATCCAATGAGGTTACATAGAATGTATCAGAGGTGGTTTCGCCCGTAGCAAAGGAAAGCGTTAGATCTATGGTGGAGGAAATGGAAGCAGATGAGGATCTGTTGAAAAGACAGAGGAGGATTGGAGGGGTGGAGTAAGTAGGGATATTGTTCTTCTTTACAAAAGTAGAGTCTATGAAGCAATAAGTAGAGCCAGAATCGAGAAGGGTAGGTACATTGAAAATAGAAAGGTGAGGAAGGGAAACAGATAGAAGTATGAAATTAGGGTTGAAAAGACAGGACGCGTTGAGACGGAGTTCCTGAGGGGCACAGTCTGGAGCAACACAACTACCAGCCTGTGCTTTACTGGAGTCGCATACTGTTTTTTTGCCTCAGAGGAGGCAGAATTGGTGGTGGGTGTCATTGGAGTAGCAGTGGCTGCACAGCCTTTTGCAGCCCTAGAGGTGGACTTTGGACACTCCTTGGTGGTATGTCTGGACTGTCCACAGAACAGGCAAAGTCCAAACTTTATTTGGCATTGTCATTCCTCTGGGAGGAACTTGCCATCCTTGCCGAGCTTGGACGAAATGGAGTCAGAGGTGGAAGGGTTGTTGCCCTTCTTGAGGTTGGTGGAGATGGGGGTGCCTGTGGAGGTGCCTTTGGACTTGTCATCTTTATGCTTAGGGGTTGATGGAGTATTGGATGGAGTGGGTGATGATTTCATTGTAGAGGAGTTTGAGTTACCTGTATGTGATCCTGGGGCTTTGGTAGCATGCTGGATCTCTTCTTTGTGCTCCCAATATTGGTGGTCGATTTGTTGGGCAAGTTCTCGGAGATCATTAAGATTGTTCAGCTTGCCTTGATGAGACAATTCGTCCTTGATGCAATCTGGAAGTCCTACATAGAAGCTCCAGTGGAGGGTGCCAGTGCCCCATTTGCAGACTTGGCTAGCCAAATGATTCCATTCAACAATATACTTAGAGATCCACTGATTGTCCTTCATACAGAGTTGCTCAAGTTGAGCTTCCATGTTAGTAACAGGGTTATGAGGTCCAAAATTGGACTGTAATTCAATGAGGAAGTCAAGCCAGCTATCCATCCAAAAAGGACAGGCTCTGGGTACCTCCTGTCCAAGGAGGTCTAGTTCGAAGTATTTGAGTGCAACACCTTTGAGGTAAGATTGGGCAAAGGTGACCTTTCGTTGGTCTTTACGGAATGACTTTGGGTTTGCCTGGAAGGTTATCTCGCATTGTATGATGAAGGGGCGAAGTTTCTTCAGGTCAGTCCCATCAAAGGGGTCTGGTTCCTGAACCTTGGGTTTTGGACCCTCAGAGCTCCGCTTCCTAACTGCATGTCAGGTCATTTTCCTAATGGCATCAGCCAACTGGGTAAATGGTGTTAAGACCAAGTCTGGGTAGGACATTGACCTTAGCCTTGAATAGCTTGGGGTGACGATGTATCTTATGCCCTTACTAACGAAGGGACTTTATCTGGCCTTGTTCTGTTGAGGATTGTGATCGATGGTGAAGCTAGCGAGCTGAAGAGACAAACTCTAGTGAGCTCTGAGGACTGGGGCAAAGGAGATAGATATCAAGGAAGACTAGCTTAGAGCTACAGGGTTGCACCTGGTAGGCCTATATACTGGCTAGTCCATCGGAGTTAGGTAATCAATAGAATGCAAAAGAACAAGAGGGAAGAGAGAGATATCAATCAGATACGATCAGAGCATATCCTGAGTCAATACTAAGTAGTAAGCATAGGGGGATGACAGAAATGGAATGTGGGAAGAAAAGAGAAAAGAATGGGTACACTAGACCTGGTAGGTAGATTGTAACAAATGGTTTGTATGTGAGTGGGACTTCATTGTGATCTTCTTCATCATGGTCAATCCAGAATGGGTCCGGACTAGAGGCTCAACTTGAGGGACTCGATGGGTCGGAAGGTTTGCTGCCATCATCACCATCTCTGGGCTCCAGAGCTCCAGGGCGACCTGGGAGGTCTTTATCTTGAATTCTAAAGCAAGGGGTTCTGGGGGGGTTCTTCCGCAGAGTCTGGTAGCTCTGTAAGCAGAGACAAGGTACCCATGCCTCGATGAGCAAATATGGATGAGGCAGGGGGTCTGGCGGTGAAACTGATGAATCCACCAGGAATGCTTCAGTGACTGCCTAAGACAGTCTTGAGAGCACTTAGGCAGAAGGAGCAAGTATGCATAGCCATAGAATGGTGAGCCTTGTAAGTGTGAGTACGAATATACTGTCAAGTCTGGTCCTCTGGTGTAAATCCAAGGGGGCTGGAGTACTGTAAATATAATTGAAGGGGTTCAGGATAAGGACTTGGCACAGAACTTGTGTGTCATGCCCTTACCAAGACTTGTGTCCTTGATTTCAGAGGTTGGAAGCATCAAGAGGAAAGACAGAGGTAGAAGATGAGGGACTCAAACATGGAAGGGTGACTTGTGTTAATATTCATACTGAAGTACAACTCAGAATTCATAGAGTTTATATACTAAAGTACGTAGTGGAATTCAGAATAAGGAATGGAGGTGATTATGAATGTGATACGGAGAAACACAGTGATTAGTAATCGAGACAGAGTATGGAGATGAACTATGCCAGAGGGTGATACACTAAGAAATGTAGAGTTACGAATAAAAGAACTAAGACAAATGGAAATGAGGCAGAGGCAGTGCTGGGTGCACAGTTCAGAGATGTGAATCCCGGAATCTAATCACCTGCGAGTTACCTAGTCAAAGCTGTGCATGACCCAATATGGCACAAATTATGGTTTGGGTGGCACATGGGATGTGGTAAGGGTGTCTTGCATGGGAAAGTAGTTCAAATAATATGGACTTCAGATTTGTGCTGGAGTCTCCAGGATTTGCTTATAGGGGTTCCAGAATGGATATGACAGGAATCTAGGATGGTAGGGGACAAGCTGGAATGTGGTGTAATGGAGCTTGGAGACAGAACCATCCAACTTGGCCAAAAGATATGATCCTCCAGTAGTCCAGTAAAGAACCACCATTGGACCTATGTATCTTGGCTTCATCTTCTGATTTAGCTCTTTCTCAATCCACAAATTCTGGACTAAGACCAGGCTTCCCAGGCAGAAGTCAAAGTCTTTGATACAGGTCTTGTATGTGGCTTTGAAATGCTTGATGGATTTGAACCAAGCTTTGAGAACATGGTCATAAATTGCCTTTAGGTCGTCACAGTGCTTTTGTAGCTGCTGTGCTCTCCAAGCAATTAAGCCAGAGGAAGATAACAGGTCTGTATTGGAGAGAGGAACAAGGTAAGTAGCTTCAGTGATATTGAATGGAAATAGCAGTTCTACACCATGAATCATGAAATATGGAGATAGTCCAGTAGTCTGGAGAATAGTTACCTGTTTGGCCCAGAAGACTAAGTGCACTACAGTATGCCAGTGCAACTCCCTCCCAGGGGAACTTTTAACAATGGCCTCCTGGACATTGTAATGATGCTGTTTGACCATGCCATTAGCTTGTGAGTTGTAGGGGGAGATGTGGATGTGTCTGATTCTGTACTGCATAGTGAGTGTATCTAAAGCTTGTACAAAGGCAGGACCATTGTCAGTAACAATTTTGGTGAATGGACACCACTGGCAAAGAATCTCTTCAAAAATAAAGGATGCCAGTGCTACTGTGTTCTCTGACCAGAGCATACAGTGACTCCAAAAACCCTTTCCATGCTAACCCCAATAGTGGTGCGCAAAGTGCACTGCCAAACACTGTGGGAATTTCGCTTAGGTCTGGTGGAGACATAAATAGTACATACCCCTGGCTACAAAATCGCCTCTTGGGTCATGTGATTTGGTTCACAGGCTGTGGAGATATGGCCATCACAAAACAGCAATACCATGGAAAGGGTTTTTTCACTTTTGAATTGACAAGGATATTTGGATATTATTAGTACTTGGTATAGCCTCCCTTGGCCCTAAGCACTGCCTGAACTCTCCTAGGCAT
>JBBPTI010000180.1:0-20134 GCA_038093995.1 Tylopilus aff. callainus | reverse complement strand
TGGGGCCTTGTCCTGGTTGCCATCATTATCCTCAGTGAAAATGTCTCATTTGCCTTGATCAGATGAGTTGGAGGATAAGTCATCTCTGTTATCACTGTCATCACCTCTGCCTCCTGCTCTGTGCCCTGGAGCTGGGTTATGGGGACATTGGTTATACAGACCTTTATTGTCCTCTGGTAGGTCTTGGAAATGGGAGTGAGTGTGGTGAGCAGGCATTGATAGTGGGTCAAGATGGAAGGGGCAATGGCATGTTCAGTGAAGCTAGTGAACTTGCCTGGGATGGTGCAGGAGCTGCCAAAGGCAGTCTGAAGAATGGAAGTGCAAGAGGTGTGAGCAGTGCAGGTGGTCATGATGGATGTTCTGGAAACTTGACAAGTGGGAGTTCAAATATACTGTTAAGTTTGTGCTTCTCCAGCTCAAGTCTGAGCAGCAAAGGTGATCAAAGGGTCAGAGGTTGCATGAGGGCACATGAAGGTGTACTGGAGGTATGGCAGAAGTCAAACAAAGGTCAGAGGAGTGAGGCTTCAATGCAGGACTTATGTATCATGTCCTTGCCAAGCTTCTAGCCTTGTTGAGGGGAGAGAGAGAGAAGGTTGAGCTATCAGACTTGAAAAGGGGAGAACTAAATTGATATTTGAACTGAGGTTACAACAGAGTATCTACAAGCTTATATATGGAAAACATAGATGAGTAAGATAGAGGTAGGGATAAACTAAAGTCCAGAGCAGTGCACCAGAGGTGCAAGTGCCAGAGCTGTGTGAAGCACAGGCTGAACTCTAAGTGCTAAGTGAAAGCTTATTAACAATGAATCATAAAATGATATGAGTCAAAGTCTGAATAGACAAGATAGTATAAATAAGGAAATAGCATTGGAGATTAACAGATATAGGACCAGAAATACAAAGATAGACTTGGCAAAATTATGGGATATGACAAGTACTAAGTAGCCTGACTGATGAGTAAGCTTAATGTTATGGATACATTCTTTGATGCCTCTAACAATTGCTACACTTTACTACCAAGCAGTTGCCACTACAAACCACTCCTATACTCATACTAATCTCTGATTGCTATAGTAGGACAGGCCCTTAAGGACTCAGTGTGTAACCACAGTTCCTCTCATTATATGACCCACCAATCACATGATAACCACTCAATACTAGGGCATGCTCTCACCCAGGTCACATGATCCTAACATAGTCACATGCACAATACTACCATTGGGATCTAGCATCTTTGGTTAAGTACATAGGGTACATGACCAAGCTCTGCCTCCCTCAGTTAGCTCAGCATTACAGCCATTGGTACTTGGCATTAAGATCCAACTGGTTCTCTAAACCCTCTGCCCTGATCACAGCCCCATGGATATCTGCACAAGCACACCTTAATTGCACCATTGCATGCCACTCTGACAATACAGGCTCCACATCAATGACAGTAATTGTGATCCACTCTGTAATAGTTTAATTAATATATTACATTCATGTCCAAGCCATTGTGTAGGTCTAGTTGACATACTGATCTTGTATGCTATTACTGTATTGTAAAAGTGACACAAAAAGGGTTTCAAACTGGGTTGTTGTGGCTGCAAGCCACTCATTCATATCCATCAAATGGTTACCATTGTCTTGTTCAATTGCTAGAAGAAATAGGAGTGCATCATGCTTGATAGCAATGAGATGGACTTTGATTTGAAGTGGGTCTGCCTGGTCAAGATCTAAATGTGAAGGGCATGCCTGTAAATATTGCTTAGAGTATCTACTGCAATGATGAGGTTGCAGGATAGTTCACATTCAGGGAGTTGCAGCAGTGTTTGCAGCAGTGCCATCTAGTAAGGGGATGAGCTTTGGAACTTTTTGGCTAGTGCTGTCAGCAAAGTGCTGGTGTGGCTGTGAAGTCAAGTTTGGCAGCTCTTGACAATCATTCCACACTACTTCCTTGTGCCTCAGCTCATTCTTGTGCAAGTCTCAACCTATGTCTACCAATATGACACACACCTCTCATCATCTGACCTACTACTTCCTGAATGGAACCCACATTTTTCATATATATGCTCAATCCCCAAGATCCATATCACCTATGGATTCTACATGTCCTTTTTCTTTCTACCATCAACTAGAAATGCCATGACTTCCAGTTGGAGTGGAACTGCCATTTAATTGACAGTGTTGATACAAATATGAAGAGTCCAGTGATACATACATAATATACTAATGGACTATTATACTAACATAGTAGCCTAAACCAGGATCTTTGCTTTCTGGATCAAACTAAGTTTGGCATATATCAAGATGATTGTGAGGGTGTCCATTTGGACATTATCAGCAAATGTTATGGTGTATGTGGACAGCCAATTATGTGTAAACAACACCAGTCTGGTGCCAGACACCCCAAGAATGAAGAAGAAAGTGGAGATGAAGAGGGTGGGCTCACAACTTATGTAGCTGGTCTTATCAATCAACAGTGTCATATGGATGAAGATACAGTATTTGTTCTGTCACACCAATCTCCATTTACTGATCCCAGAGATGAAGTAGCATTTTTTCAGATGTTAAACAACATGATTGATAATAAAATTACACCACATGGATTTGGACTTGGGCCAGATGAATAAGAGGATGGGTGCTATTCAGCCTGTGAGACAATCTGGTTAGGTCAATGGCAGTCAAGGATATTGGAGGTATATTTTTTAAATGAGATCTGGTATAAATAAGCTTGCCTGTGGTACTAGGCACTTGATTGTATGGCTTATTTTACAAGCCTCATGTCATCAGATTCATAGTCCATTCTGTATATAAACTTCCAGTACTTTCTGCAACAATTTGTTGGCAATTCCACTAGTAGCCACCTCATTATCCTACTAACATTGAGTCCTCTCTCTTTGCTACAGTTTCTACCTCTTTCTGTTCAGCTATGTCATATGTCTACAGTTATTGACCATTTTACATTCTGTCATGGAGGTGGTGGCATATATAAGTGTGAGGAGTTTCATTGGCAGGGTAATGGCAAATCAATCTGCCATGAATACAACTATGGCATAAGCAAGCACCTCCTTGGAATTGCTGCCTTGATGCCTTCTACTACTCAGCAGGCAGAACTGCTGGTGCCTCTGCCTCTGCCAGATCCATTAGCCAAGTCATTATCACAGTGTACACCTACTCAGATCACTTTTGGTGCCATGCAGCCTAGTATGCTTCTGGATATTTTTTCCAACCTTACAGCACAGAATCCAAAGCCTGGTCACCTGTTGCTTATCCAGACAGTAGCTAAGGCTCAAGCTAAAGCTATTGCAACATTTGGATTGCAGAAACCAAAAGGTACAGCTGTTCCTTGTGCAGCTTCTGGCTCCCACAAGATACTGTCACATCTTTATCATTTTGGCCATGTTTTAGGAAGGAAAAAGATAGCTGATGTTCACATTCCAGGTTTCTACAATCAGAGCAATGAACCATTTACATCTTCCAAGTGGTTCATTGAGCTATCAAGCTAATTCTGATTCAATAATGATCTTTTATGTTAGTTTTATTGGAATGGTTATATGCAGCATTGGAGTAAGTCTTTTGCACTATGTTATGCTCCCACTGGTACTAAATGATGGAAAATGTACCAGCTGGATGGACTTTTGAGACACCCAAAGGCACCATTTGACAAGACCTATGCTAGTAAGATGTAGGCAATGAAGAATCATGGCTGTTTCATTTGTGCATCCTCAGGCAATGGGATATCAATTGACACTAGGTGGACATATATAGAGGTGAATAATCAAGTTTGCCAATGGTTCCCTCAGATTTTTGTATATCTTGATTTAGTTCAGACTTAAAGGTCAAAGTCCAGCAAACCATTGCAATAGTCCACAGGTCCAAAGTGGCTTGTGATTGTGCACTCATGGACTCAATTCTCACTTGTCAAGGCTACTGTTATAACTTGCCTACCAGGTCTTATCTAGTGTTGTTTTTTTTCTTTTTCCTCTTGTATTACTAAATTTCCCCTTCTATTTGACTCCTATGCTTACTCACTTGATTTGACTCAAGATGTGCTTTGATTGTATTTGATCATTATCTCTTTCTTTCAATACATTCCTTTGTATTCTTTTGTTTATATTATTAGTTAGACTAGTTAGTACTTAAGGATAGCTCTTGCTATCCTATACCCTAAGCTAGTTTTTCTTGATTTTACCTCCTTCACCCCAGATTTGAGGGCTTGCTAGAGTTTGTCTCTTTGAGTCCACTAGCTTCACCAAATCAAGTCCTTGACCAACTAAGGCAGGATAAGTTGCACATTTGCTTGGGCATAGAATATTGTCATCACCACACTATTCAAGGATAAGATCAACATCCTACCCAGGCTTGATCTTAACAGTTACTAAGCCCAATGGTTCAACTTTGCATGCAAACAAGGGCTGAAACAAGGCCAATATTGCAAATAGTATGCTATGATTTGGTAAGTTCTCAATATCATAGCAACATTATATTTGATGGTGAATTTTATGTTCATCTAGTCACCAGGAAAGCCATTTTAGACAAGGTTTACAACTCATGGAACAAAAAGCCAATTGTCATTGGCTCTGCCAGTGAGCTAGAATCTGAGATTGAGTCACCAGGTATAGTGGATGTCAAGAAGGGCCCCAACAAGACCATTAGTATTGATGATACTGATAGTCATGAAAGTGATATCAACATCAAGCTAATAAGCTTAGTGCTTGATCTAAGGTTGGCTAAGGATTCCACTGGTGTTTCTGTTGCTTCAAAAGATAAAGGCAAGATCATGGAGAAGTATATGGACTTGGTAATGTCTTTGAAGCCTAAATCTGGTAGGTTCTGGAAAATTGATTACTATACTTTTATGCTCAGTGCCACTTATTAGGCAAGCACTCTTGTGCACTTTGGTCACCAATACAGTCCCCACCAGCTATCAAAAGGCAAAGAGATAGTAAATCTATCTAACAACTTCAAACAACATCTCACTGCAATGAGTGATTATAGTCTCAAGGGTGTTATGACCACATTCCTTGATGCCTTAACACCCACTACACTTACTACTAAGCAGCTGCCACTATGAACCAGAACCTATACTTGTACTACCCTTTGGTTGCTATACCATAACAACCCCTGACTACCTGGCATGTGACTCCAAACCTCCTTATCACATGATCCATTGATCACATGACAACCACCCAATACTGGGCATGTTCTTGCCCAAGTCACATGACCAACAATCACATAACCACCCCATTGTCATCTAACATGGTCACATGCTTGACACTGCCACCTGAGTCAGCATCATCAGCTAAGTACCCAAGATACATGACCAGCATTACACTTCCCCTAGCTCAGAAAGCATACAGCCACTGGCATCTGGCACCAGACCTAACTGATTTTCCAAACTCTTTGCCCTAATGACTAATCTCTGTGGATATCCACAAGGATGCCTTAATCACACCATTACATGCCACTTTGGCAATATAGATACCATACCAATGGCAGTAAGCCCTCTTTTGCCCTTAGCCCTAAGGCTATGCTCCACAGCACTTCCATGCCAATGGCATTACTTGCACAAGTGACACCATTTTACCCTTGCAATAATCAGCCTATGACATTAATCACTCCATACTGCCTTCCTCATACAAACCAAGGACCTGATATAGAAGGAAGAATATATAAGGAAGTAAGACCTGCCCTACAGACTTTCAAACTCCACTTCAATAGTAGTATATAAACCCTCCCTCACAGCCTTCTCTCCCTTAGTCATTTATTCATGTGCTATGGCCTAGTCTTTATAGGCTTTAATGGAGCCCTTACCATATCACTAAGGGTCTTGAAAAATAGCCTGGGAGTACAATAGTGTACCATCCTTGTAGTTTTCCTTATGCTTTGCTCACCATAGGTTCTGATGACAAGCCATCTTTGATGTACAATACAACTCCCCTTGACCATTTCTCACAATCACCACTCTTGTCTTTGCCCCTAGTTGTCAATACCTACATCTGCCATAGCAGCCCTCATTGCCAATGCTATGACTCAGGTGTTTCAAAGAACTATCTTATTATTCTTCAAATTGTCTGGGTTACCTTCCCTATCTCCCTAGCAGATCTCACATGCCTAGAGTGTCCCTATTAGTGAAAAGGATGTATTGATGCATGAACAACATTATCTTAATTTCTTCAATACCCCTTGTTTCATCCACCCATGGAGTCCTAATTATGCCCTTTTGCCTTTCAATGACTTCCACTTTTACCTTCAGCCCAAGTAGTTTGTCCTTGATTTGTCCATGTATAGTGAATGCCAGTGAATCCATTGAGTTATTGATTTGTTTCCCAGATAGTGACCTCAAGTTACTTACTGATTAGTTAGCACTTCCAACTGTTGTATACCTCTGTTACCTTCATGATCCTTGTTTCAAGTCTTTGCATAATCTTGGTGGGATATTGTAGGTGACAAGCTGACTCGAGAAAGCAATCCAATTCATGAAGGAGGGGTGTAGCCTAGGGAGGTGAGTGTCAATAATATATTATGCAGATGGCTGTGACCACAAGGATACCAGGAAGAAGCAAGGATGAAGACAGCTCAAGAAGTAATTACTTCAAACATGATACTTGTTTTTAAATGATACTGAAGGGATCACACTGATGTGTTCTGCTATAGCATAAAGTCCTATTTGAATGTGCAGACTGTAGATGCTGCTGTATCTATCAAGGACAAGATGATATCCACCACAATATATATCAGAATCTGTGTGGAATGACTGGAGCAGGCAGCATTGGCATGTCATGTCTTTGCTGCTATTCAATACTCTAAGGTGATGCATTTCAAATACTTAATAGCCATTTCATATTGCTGACAGTGTTCTGTAGGAGGTGGGATCATAGAGGATCAGATCACTGAGATTACCAAGAGTTCAGTGCATTGGTGCTGGATCCCACTCTGTTAAGTACATTGTATGCAACTTTGTTTATATATACTTGTAAATCTCTTGAAAAAATATGGCATGCAATGAAATGAGAAACTTTGTGCAATAGGTCAAATTTCTGCAATGGCATGGTTAAATTTTTGTGACAGCACAAGGTCAAAACTGTGTGGCAGGCAAGAATTTATTGTGCAGCAGAGTAAATGCTTTATGATGGAATAAATGTGCAGATGTTCTGCCATAGACATCTGGCAGGTAATTGTGCACCAATTCCAATAGGACTAGATAATCTGGATAGTAACTCAATGGCAGGCACTGCTGGTGATGGTGGTGGTGTTTTTGGCTCTGCAGGTGGAGATGGCATATTTTACACATCCCAGTTATCATATCCCACCTCAGGATGTGGCATCTCAATATTTGGCATAGATTCCTTGTTATCAGATAGGTCTGGTGTGATATAAGTTGGTGAGGCAGCTATAGGGCATCTATTCCAGACATGGACAAGTGCAGCAAGTGCTTCACCCCAGAATGCCATGGCAAGGCCTAATTTCTTCAACACTGCAGTAATACACTCAGATAGCATCCTATTTGTGCACTTAGCAACTCCATTTTGCTGTGGACATGCCCAAATAGTGTGCTGGAGCTCTATACTGCATTTAGTCATGAATTTGAGCATGGCATTGCTCATATACTTCCCACCCTTGTTATCTTGCAGGGTTTTGATCTTTTGCTCTGTCTGGTTCTCTGCAAATGCCTTGAATTGCTTAAATGCATCAAAAATGTCTGATTTCACTTGAATGGGCAGCATAAAGTGGTATCTCAAATAATCATCAATGAATGTAACCCAATAGTAATTGCAAGAGAAGGTGGGATAGGATACTTGATATACATCAGAGTGGATGAGCTTGAGAGGGTGAGAAGCACAAGCATTTGAGCTAGGGAATGGATTTGTGCTCATCTTGCCTGCTATGCATGGCTCACAAATTGGATTAGGTGACAACTTGCTGTCCAACTTCATCCCAGTAACCAAATTGTGCTCATGGAGCTGGAACATTGTGGTGGGCAAATCTATGATGCCAGAGTGACAGATCAAGTGGCAAGGTTGTTATAGGGTGTGCATACTCAGTTAGAGGCTCTGTTGTGCCATCTAGAAATGCTGCATTATGGCTATTGATGGTGGTAACAAAAAGAAGCAGTTCAAAAGGGCAAGAAAAGGTCATATGGGTTGTATTTATGTAGACAACAAAGGATGAATGGCAAGTAAGGTACAGGATAGCCAGCAGATTGTTCCACAGCTCAGAAACATGAAGAACATTTAAAAACTCAACACCTCTATATCTTTTCCCATTTATAAGAGGATGGAACACCACAGAGCCTACTCCAGCTGAATAAATGATGGTATTGTCTGCTAGCTTGATTGGGACATATTTGCAGGTATAGTTGTGCAGTCAGTAGCAATGAGGGGTCATATGAGAAATTGATTGCATATTTTGAGTGAGAAGGGATTTTCTTTTCTATGTTGATTGTGGTAACTGTTTGCCAGTGTTTGTGTGGTAGATATTTTGATTTACTGAAATTCAAAGGCTAGAAATATGATCCATGTCACCAAAATATGCCAGAATGTTAGAAACAAGTCCATTAGTTTTCAATACATCAATTTTTAGTTATAGAAAGCATGTATAAAGCCTGTGGCAAACATAAACTATTCTTATATTATGAAAAAGACAGACTAGCTATTGATAGTAGCCACAAATAGTGTATTATTTGGCCCTGTATAATTTAATTTGAATGTATTCTAAATATAGTACTTGCTTCCAGTTCTTTACTATGCAGTTTTTATTGTTAAAACAACAACCAACCTCTTACTTATACAATGCTAGATTATATAAAAGCAGTTTATGTTTGTCACAGGCTTTGTACATGCTTTGTACAACTAAAAATGGATGTATTGAGAACTAATGGACTTATTTCTAACATTCTGGCATATTTTGGTGACCTGGATCATGTTTTTAGCCTTTTAAATTTCAATAAATCTAAATATATAGTATATAGTAGTGCAGTTTATGAGGTGGGAATGACCACCAAGTGGGTCTGAGCATATCAGGGTAGCATTTTGAGTCAATCTTATTTATAATAGAGTGGTTTACACCATTAGCAATAAGTATTTCATAAGCAATTGACTCTTTTTCAAGAAATTTTTTTTAGTTAATTTAAGCAATACTAAGCCAATTTATAATAATGTTGGTGGGAAGAAGGTGGTGTTTTGACATGTTTGTATTATATGGAACCTATGATCCATTATATAACTCATTTCTTGCATGATAACATGTCAGAATATATCAATTTCCACTTTTGCTATATAAAGTCAAAAAACTATTCCAATGAGTGATTATTTTAAAATGGCCATCATTTCATCAAACCTTATTCAAATCCTTTGATTCCTGGCCCATTTGGAAGCTATGAGTGAGTACTTTATTTCACACACTTACATGCTTAGGTAAGGTTTAGTGGTTATTGTGTATTATTGTGTTTAGTGCAAAATGTGCAAACATTGGGACAGTTTTTTAAGCCACTATACCTAACCTTGATACAGTGTGTGAAGTGCACTGCAATCACTTGTGGAAATCTCACTTAGCTGTAGTGGGAGCACTAATAGTACACACCCAGAGCTATCTAATGGTACCTAGATCATATGATGTGGTTCATAAATAGTGGAGATATGAATATTTTAAAACACCTACTACATTGGAATAATTTTGCACCTTTCTATATAGGTGATATGATCTTGATTAAATAAATAAATAGCTGCTATTGTTGAGTGATGCAAATAAAGATACACATATAGAAATTATGTCTGAGTCTTAAAATGCTCCCATACTTCTTGACTTCAACCACCATCATCATGTGATCTCTTTTTGCTACTCAAAAGAACACTATCCTTTCTTAACTCAATGCTGGTCATTCTATGTGCCCTATTGCCTCCAGTACTGGTGTTGGCATTGCTACCATCTCTAGACTTCATTTCAAGGAGTGTTCTAACCTTCAAAAATCTATTGGAGGTCATCCATCAAAGCTTTTCCCTGTTGACATATGCCATGCTGTTTGTCTCATCTCAAGTAACAAGGCAGAAAATGCTGTCCAAGTAATCAAAGCTCCTTCTACTATCACTGTTAAATTTGTGACTCTCTGGCTCAAGTCTGAGCAGTGGAAGTTGAACAGAGATTGGAGGGATGAGACTTTGATGCAGGATTTATGTGTCACATCCTTGCCAAGCTCCTAGTCTCATTGAGGAGAGAGAGAGAGAGAGAGGAGGTTGAGCTGTCAGACTTGATGAGGAGAGAACTAAGTCAATATTTGAACTGAAGTTACACCAAAGTATCTACAAGCTTATATATGGAGAACATAGATGAGTAAGATGGAGGTAAGAATAAACCAAGGTCTGGAGCAGTGCACTGGAGGTGCAAATGCTAGAGCTGTGCAAAGCACATGCTGAACTCTAAGCACTAAGTGAAAGCTTATTAACAATGAATTATAAAACAAAATGAGTCAAAGTCTGAGTAGACAAGATAGTATAAATAAGGAAATAATGTCAGATATCAATGAGGGTGAGACTGGAAATATGGAGATAGACTTAGTGAAATTGTGGGATATGATAGTATCCCCTTCTTAGGCCTGAACTCCTAAAGGCTGTAAGTGTGGACAATATGGAGCTTGAAAAGTTGAGGTTCAAAAGTTTGTTGATTGTCTGATCCTGGAATATAAAAACTGTTGTAATAGACATCCTATCCCTTACATCACCACAAACAATATGTCTGCAAATGATATCACTGACATCTGTAACTGGCATGATAATGAGCTCAAGGAGAGTGACTATGATGATAATGAGTGACTCATGGTGAAGATGGCAGAGTGTAAGCACCATTGTCTGGTGAAGGAGGCAGTGCAGCACAAGGTGGAGGAGGAGGTGTGGGAGAAGGCAGCTATAGAGGAGCATTGGAGGGTCACAGAAGAAGCTCATTATAAGGCAGAGGATAAAGTGGCCAAGAAATAGGTGAGTATAGTATCAAAGCATATTGTTTTAGGGCTGACAGAGATAGACCACAGAGGTATGTGCAGAGCAGAGCATGTTGAAGGGGAAGGGAAAGCAGCAGGCATTGCCTAACTGCCATTGGTGTGTAAAGAAGGGGGTTGAGTGCATGCTTTACAAGGGCTTGAAGGTGACTACAGCCTGCCAGGAGTGCTATGACTGAAAGGCACAGTGTATATGGCTGGGGGATGAGAAGCTGGTGAAGTGAAGGAAGCAGCTAGCAGTGGACAATAGCAAAGAGGAGGAGGTCATGGTGCCATGTAAGAAGCAGTGATCAGAGGATGTGGGAGAGGACACTGTAGTGACAGTAGGTTGGGAGATCATGAGGGTGATAAGGAAGATGCAGGATGAGTTTTACTAGGTTAGGTGGCATCTTGACCAGCAAAACCAGTATCTGGACCAGCACATCTAGCTGAAGGTGGAGGAAGTTTATGGAGGATGGGCATTAGAGGAGGTTACAGATAATAAGTTGGATTTGGGAAAGGAACTAGAGGGATTGGAGAGGGATGTGTGGAGGGAACTAGTGATCCCAAAGGAGATCATGGAGGAGAGTGCAGAAGTGTCAGATGATGCAGAGAATGTGGAGATGTCAGGTGAAAAGTAGGTAGCTTTGAACTTTGCTTCACTAGCTCTCCTGTATATAAAATACTGCATTGTATCTTTTTGGGTTGTTTAGGCCAAAGTCTGAGGGCCAGGCTTGTTCAGGTACCAGAAATGGTAGTCTGATACTAGTTTCAAAGCATGACCAAGTCTCATGGCCAATAATCAAGAAGTCTCTTTGTTTGTACCCTCATATCCTAACCACTATACTAGGCACAGTAGTTTGCAATTCCTTCATCTGCAATCTATCTTGAAGTTTAAGATTTCAGTGATCTCATATTCTGGTTCTTTATCTATCTCAACCAGAGATGGTAGCATTGGGAGTGTTTTGTATATGAACTCTGCTAAGGGCAGGAGTTTAGACCAGTTATCCTGTTGATAATTGCAGTAAATGCACAAATACTGTTCCAGGGTCTGGTTCATGTGCTCTGTTTGTCTGTTACCTTCTGGATAATATCCAGAGGTGAAATGCAGCCAGATGTTGAGGGCTTTTCCAAGAGACCAGAAGAAGTGTTAGACAAATTCTGAGCCTCAATCAAATGTGATGTGAGAGGGAATGCCATGCTTAGAGAAAACATGCAATAAGAACAACTTAGCTAGCTCTGGAGATGTAACCATGTTTGTTGTTAGGATAAAGATACATTGTTTGGAGAGACAGTTGATGACAACTAGGATAGTGGTATGACTGGAGGAGGCCAGAAGTTGCTTGATGAAGTCCATCAAAATGAAATTCCATGGGTGTTTTGGGATGAGGAGTTGTTTGAGTAGATCATATGGCTTGTGTCTAGGAACCTTCACATGAGCACAGGCAGTGCAGGAAGAAACATATTCCTTTACAAATGTTCTGATACATTGCCAGGTATATTCATGGCAGATGAGTTCCAATGTCCAGTTTTGTCTGAAATGTCCAGATAATAGATGATCATGTTTGTAATAGAGGACATAAAGGCAGAGATTATCAGCATCAGGTATGTAGATGCAACGATCAAGACATAGGAAGCCTTCAGCATCAGTAGACCATTAAGAGTCTGTGATTTCAGAACCAGACATGTGCATAGTAGCCAATGGGTCAGAGGGAAGGACAGAGAGAATATCATTATGGAATCTTTTGACATTAATGAGTATCCCTACTTGGAGGACTGGAGATGTGAAGTAGGTGGCTCAAAGAGATGCAGTGAGCTGCTCTTGGGTGAATACTGATCAGAAGTTGTGTGGGTTGGTACAAGCATAGTCTTTATCCCCCTCTTTGAAATAGACATCCCATTGTCTAGTGAGGGCATTGGACTTAGCACCAAGGTGACCAGGGCAGAAACAAACAACCATGTTAAGCCTGGAAAGGAACTCTGACCACTGGGCTTGACAGTGGATCAGAAGCTTGATTGTTGCAAAGTATTCTAAATTTTTATGATCAATGATGATATTGATTAGGGAGGCAAAATCTCCAAGGTAATGTTGCCAAGTCTTGAATGCCTCATGAATAGCCAGTAGTTCCTTATCATGAGTGTTGTAGTTGAGTTCCAGAGATGATAATGTCCAAGAATAGTATCCAACAGGGCAGATCTCTTTGTCTGGGCAGCAGATCAAAAAGATACCAGCTATAGCATACAATGACTCCAAAAAGCATTGCAATGCCTAACCCTAATGTAGTGTGCTTTACACACCACAAGCACCTGTGGAAATTTCGCTTATATGTGACTGGGACAAACAAAGTACAAACTCTTGGCTACCAGATGGTGCATAGATCATGTGATTCGGATCAGAGAATGCCAAGATATGGCTATTTTAAAATATCAACTCTATTACAACAGTTTTTTCACTTTTGATATCCACAATGGGATCTATGCAAAGTCACATCATACTTTCAGTTGTTTGGTAGTACAAATAAAGATATACATGTAAACAATGTGTCTGAGTCTAAAAAAATTCACACACTCCTTGATTTTCAACCATAATCACCATACAATCACTCCCTCTTACTCAAAAGAAGACCATTCTTTCTATGCTTGATGCTGGTCAATCCACTTGCTCTATTGCCTCAGCTACTGGTTTCCATTCTTCCACCATATCAAGGCTTCATTCTAAAGAGTGCTCTGAGCTCCAGAAGTCTATTGGAGGTTGTCCAATCAAGCTTTCTTCTACCAATGTCTGACATGCTATCCATCTTATCACTAGTTGCAAAGCAGAAACTGCTGTTCAAGTCACCAAAACTCTTTCCAATATCATTAATCAACCTCTCAGTGCCAACACAGTCTGCCACCACTTGAAGAAGATTGGTATGAAGGCTGTAGTCAAGTGCAAACACCCTCTTCTCTCTATCAAGTATTGCAAGGCATGTTTGGATTTTGCTTATGTCCATAAGGATTGGACTATAGAGGATTGGAAGAAGGTGATATGGTCTGATGAGACCAAAATTAATTGTCTTGGGTCAGATGGGTGTAAATGGGTATGGAAAAAGCCAGGTGAGAGCCTTAGTGATAGGCTGGTTGAGGGGACAGTCAAGTTTGGAGGGGTTTTTTTGATGATGTGGGGCTATATGACTTGGTATGGTGTTGGCTATGCTTCTAAGATTGATGGTAGGATGGATGGAGACCTTTATGTTCAGATTTTGAAGGATGAGCTATAGGAAACCCTACAGTACTATGGTCTCAATCCTCCTGACATTATCTTTCAGCAGGACAATAATCCCAAGCATACCTGTAAAAAGGTCAAGGAGTGGCTAGAAGAGCAGGATTTTAGGACTATGGTATGGCCTGCACAGTCTCCTGACCTCAGTCCTATTGAACAGGCCTGGGGTATCCTCAAGAGGAGACTGGCAAGTCATCAACACCCTCTTAAGGGAATAGTGGAATTATGAAAGAGGACTTAGGTAGAGTGGGAGGGGATATCAGGTGAAGAGTGTCAAAATCTGATTGAGAGCATGCCTAGGAGGATTCAGGCAGTGCTGAAGGCAAAGGGAGGCTATACCAAGTACTAATATGCCTTGGATATCAAAAGTAAAAAAACTGTTGCAATAGAGTTGATATTTTAAAATAGCCATATCTTGGCATTCTCTGATCCGAATCACATGATCTAGGCACCATATGGTAGCCAAGAGTTTGTACTTTGTTTGTCCCAGCCACATATAAGCGAAATTTCCACAGGTGCTTGTGGTGCACTTCACACACCACATCAGGGTTAGGTATTGCAACACTTTTTGAAGTCACTGTAGTTGGAAGCATTGGTTTCTATAATCATGGGTGCATCAGGGAACCAATGAGTAAGGATTAGGGGCAGAGGTGAAGGCATCTTTCAACTTGTGGAAAGCCTCATGACAGTCATCAGAGAAGTGCTAAGGAGCACCCTTGCAAGTGAGGTGGATTAAAAGAATGGTAATTTCAAAGTAACCATGGATGAAATGCCAGTAGAAGTTTGCAAAGCCTGAAAAGGACTGAATGTCCTTTACTTTATGAGGTTCTGGCCAATCTTGGATTGCCTTAACCTTTTCCTCAGACATAGTCAGTCCAGCAGGAGAAAGGCAGTAACCTAGATATTTAGTCAAGTCAGTGTGAAACTCACACTTTTCAGGCCTGGCATAAAGTCAGTGTTTGCAGAGTCATTGAAGGACCTCCTGGACATGCTCTTTGTGAAAAGCTTTGTCATGGAAGTAGATGAGGATGTCATCCAGGTAGACTATGACACAAATATTGAGTAGATCTGTGAAGATAGTGTTGACAAACCATTGAAATGCTGCAGGGGCATTAGTTAGACTGAATGGCATGATGAGCCATTTATAAGAGCCATAGCATGTGTGGAAAGAGGTCTTCCATTCATTGCCCTTGGTAATGTGGACCAGGTGGTATATATGCCAGAGGTTGATCTTGGTGTAGATCTTGGCATGGCTAGGGGCATCTAGAAGGTTGGAGATACATGGAAGTGGATAGCAGTCTTTCTTCATGATCTTATTGAGTCCTCTGTAGTTGATGCAAAGGCAGAGTGATCTGTCCTTCTTGTGGACAAATAAAACTGGGGCAGTGTGAGTGGAGGTAGTGGGTTGGATGAACCTGTTGAAGAGATGTTCATCAAGGAACATATGAAATACCTCAAGCTCAATAGAGGAAAGAGAGTAGAGGGTGCCTATGAAAGATGCAGTGCCTTTCTCAAGGTTGATCTTTAGATTGTATTCACAGTGAGGAGCTAGTGTAGACACCTTGCTTTTACTGAAAACACCAGTGAAATCATGATATTCTGAGGGTACACTGGAAATGTTGGATATCTTGGAAGAGGCAGAGAAAGCATGGAGATCACTCTCCTTAGGGCAGATTTGCATGCTGAATTCCATAGAATCTTGGAGACAACAAGCTAAAGTGAAAGCAGGCATGCTAATGAAGGTGATAGAAGGAGCTTTGCAGTTAGAGAAATACAGTGGATTGGATGAAGACAGATCAGCTGGTGAAAATACCAGAGACTGTGGAGGTGAGCTCAAAAGTAGAGCAGGCATGGCTTGTCTAGGTGAATGGAACAAAATAATGCTTGTAACCCAATCAATCAATGGATTATAGCAGGTGAGCCAGTTGTGGCCTAAAACAAGAGAGCAAGAGCCATCCAGTGGGATAACATAGAATGTTGTTGGAGTGATATTACCAGTTTCAAAACAAATAGAGAGGTTAAGAGCTTGAGTGATAGTAAAGTTCAAAGTTCCATCAAAGAGTTGGAGAACAAGCAGAGGTATGGAGTAAGGCTGAAGATTATGTTTATTGACAAATGGCAAATTTATAAAACAATTGGAGGATTTGGAGTCTACTAGTGCTGGAAAAGAGGGAATATCATAGGATACTAAAAAGACAGTGGGCATGAGTGATTTAGGGTCTAAGAGAGTGAATGCATTGAGACAAATTTTCTTTGATGTATAGTTGGCTTCAATACAACCTCCAGTCCATGCAGAGTCACAGAGGTCACAGATTATTTTTTTGTCTCCAAGGAGACCTCCAGTTGTTTATCCAGAGTTGCAGTCTTGACTGCATGAGCTTTAGAAGTCTTTGAGGAAGGCTTGGGGCAGTCTTTGGCCATGTGACCTTCATGGCTGCAGAATATGCACAACTTGTTGTTGAAGTGGCATTTATATTCAGCAGGGGTGAGCTTACTATCCTTGCCTAACTTTGATGAGATGTTGGGTTTGGGGACAGGAGTGATGGTAGTGGTCTTGCCCTTGAACTCATTATTCTTGGTGGATTTGCCACCAGGGGTGAATGTGGATGATGGAGGTGTGGATGTGGTGGGTATGGAGGAACTGGATGACCAGGCAGACAAAGGGGTATGGTTTAATTCAGAGGTCTTGGTTGACTGAGTGATTTCTTCCTTACACTCCCAATACCTTTGGTCAATTTGCTATGCCAGGATGCACAGTGAACTAATTATTCCAGGTTTTCCCTGATAAGCAATTTCATCCTTGATATAGTCTGGAAGTCTGTTGTATAAGCTCCAACAAAGAGCACTGGGTCCTCATTCATGGACTTGGATAGCTAAGCAGTTCCATTCAACAATGTATTTTGTGATATGCTGGTTATCACACATTCATAGGTTCTTTAGCTAGAATTCTGCCTTAGCAACAGGGTTGTGGGGGCTGAAGTTCATTTGTAATTTGAACAGGAACAACAGCCAATTGTCCATCCAAAATGGACAATTCTCTGGGGTGTCCACTCTGAGCAGGTCTGGTTCAAAGTAATCCAGGGTCATCCCCTTCAGATAGGATTGTGCAAACATGATCTTCTTGCAGTCCTTTCTGAAGGCCTTAGGGTTGGCCTGGAAATTGATTTCACATTGAACAATGAAAAAGCAGAGCTTCTTTGGGTCAGATTCATCAAAGGTGTCCAGTTCATGGACCTTTGTTTTGGGATTGGAGGAGTGCTTTCCATGATGGAGGGTGTGACAGGTCATGTTGCAGATTGCATTGGCAAGTTTGGATAGGAGTTCATAGGCTAAAGGAATATTATTTGGGACCTCACCCTGGTTGCCTTCATCATCATCTTTGGTGAAAATGTCTTGTTCACCTTGGTCAGACAAGTCAGAGGATGAGCCTGAGTTATTGCCATCATCACCACTGTTATCACTGTCACCTCTGCTTTCTGCTCCTCATCTCAAAACTAAGTTGCAAGGGTGTTGACTGTAGAGATCTTTGTTATCCTCAGATAATTCCTGGAAGTGGGAGAGAAGTGGTATAAGTGGAGAGAGTGGGTGTTGTCAGTGGGTCAAGATGAAAGGGACAATGGCACATTTGGTGAGGCTAGTGAACTCACCTGGGATGGTATGAAAACTGCCAAAGGCAGTTTGAAGGGCAGAAGTTCATGAGATGTGAACAGTACAGATGATCATAATGGATGTTTTGAGAACTCAACAAGTAGAAGTTTGAATATACTGTTAAGTTTGTGACTCTCCAGCTCAAGTCTGAGCAGTGGAGGTGGTCAGAGGGTTGGAGGTTGTGTGAGGGCACATGGAGGTATACTGGAGGTATGGTGGAAGTTGAACAGAGATTGGAGGGGTGAGGCTTTGATGCAGAATTTATGTGTCACATCCTTGCCAAGCTCCTAGTTTCATTGAGGAGAGAGAGAGAGGAGGTTGAGCTGTCAGACTTGATGAGGAGAGAACTAAATCAATATTTGGACTGAAGTTACACCAAAGTATCTACAAGCTTATATATGGAGAACATAGATGAGTAAGATGGAGGTAAGAATAAACCAAGGTCTGGAGCAGTGCACTGGAGGTGCAAGTATCAGAGCTGTGCAAAGCATATGCTAAACTCTAAGCACTAAGTGAAAGCTTATTAACAATGAATTGTAAAATGTGATGAGTTAAAGTTTGAATAGACAAGGTAGTATAAATAAGGAAATAACACCAGATATCAATGGGAGTGAGACCAGAAATATAGAGATAGATTTAGTGAAATTGTGGGATATAACAATCACCAACCAACCTCTCCATTCTTGTACAGTCCATTAACACTTGGAAAAGGTTGGCATGAAGGCTGTAGTTAAGTCCAAACAACCTCTACTCTCTGTCAAACATCACAAGGCTCAGTTAGACTTTGCATATGCTCACAAGGATTGGACTCTAGAGAACTGGAAGCAAATAGTATGGTTTGATGAAACTAAAATCAATTGCCTTGGATCAGATGATTGCAAATGGACATGGAAAAAGACAGGAGAGGGCCTTAGTGACAGGTTGGTAGAGGGGACTCTAAAGTTTGGAGGAAGTTCTTTGATGATGTGGGGCTGTATGACTTGGGATAGCATTGGGTATGCTACCAAGATTGATGGTAGGATGAATGATGACCTTTATCTTCAAATTTTGAAGAATGAGCTCCAGGATTCCCTTTAGTTCTATGGTCTCAATCCCTCTGATATCATCTTTCAGAAAGACAATAACCCTAAGCATACTTGCAAGAAGATCAAGGAATGGCTGGAAGAGCAAGAATTTAGGACCATGGTATGGCCTGCACAATCTGCTGACATCAATCCCATAGAACATGTCTGGCTTTATCTCAAGAGGAGGCTGGCAGATTATGAGACACCTCCTAAGGGTATAGAGGAGTTATGGGCAAGAACCCAAGAAGAATGGGAGAAAAACACAGTAAGCAACAAAACCATTGCAATGTCTAACTCTGATGTGGTGCACAAAGTGCACCACAACCACTCCTGGGAATTTCGCTTAGCTGTAGTAGAGACAAACAAAGTAAAAACAAAGAGCTACAAAACCGTCTCTTGATCATGTGATTTGGCCCAGTGGCGGTGGAGATATAGCCATTTTAAAACTGCAATGCCATTGCAACAGTTTTGTTGCTAGTGTACTTAAATCCAGAAACCTTGTGTTAGCAGAAGAAATTATGTCACCAATGAGTCATGTGACACAGAAATAGTTCAACATGATGTAAACACAGCCAAACACCACACTCTTTCCACTTCTTTCACCATGAAATCTCTCTCTGTTGATCAAATTAACCAAATTGTCTCCTTTCTGGAATTGGGCCAATCAACCCACCAAATCTCTGTTTCTACTGGCTTCAATCACTCTACCATCAGTTGTATTTGTGCCAAACACTGTCCTGATCTTCCCAAAGCCTCTGGTGGTTGTCCATCTATCATTTCTCCCACTGATATGTGTCATGCCATTCAACTCATTGACACTGGGAAGGCTGAGAATGCTGTCCAGGTGACCAAAACCCTTCAGGATATCAAGAACCAGCCCATTTCCTCCCAAACCATTTGTCATCACTTGAAGAAAGCTGGTATGAAGGCTGTGGTGAAGCAAAAACACCCCCTTCTCTCCAAGCATCATAGGAGGGAAAGATTAGACTTTGCTTTAAGCCATCAGGATTGGACTATAGATGATTGGAAGCATGTTGTATGATCAGATGAGACCAAAATTAACCACATTGGGTCAGATAAAAGGAAATGGGCATGGAAAAAGGCAGGAGAGGGCCTAAGTAATAGGATTGTGGAAGGTACAGTCAAGTTTGGGGGAGGATCAGTGATGTTATGGGGGTGTATGACCTGGGAAGGAGTTGGAATGGCT
>JBBPTI010000179.1:0-20246 GCA_038093995.1 Tylopilus aff. callainus | reverse complement strand
TTTGTAGCCAGGGGTATGTACTATTTATGTCTCCACCAGACCTAAGCGAAATTCCCACAGTGTTTGGCAGTGCGCTTCACGCACTGCTATTGGGGTTAGCATGGAAAGGGTTTTTGGAGTCACTGTATCTCTGTATGTATTGTGCTGAATGACAGGATGACTGGGCACATTGGCTGCCACTGGCCCAATTCTCTATCAATGTGAAGCAGTCCACTGCTTCCAAATTCTCCCCCTTTCAGGTAACATGAATATATCAGCCCCAGATGGAAGTGAAGCTGCAAAGTACCAAATCCCCCTTTACCTCACAGACTGTGGCCAATTATTAGAAAGTTCTTGATCAAATGTGCCAACATCTCATCCATGCACAAGAATGCATGAAGGAGAGTGTGGACCATCATCACACCATAGCCCCCACCTACACCCCTGGCAACAAGGTCTGGTTATCAACAGACAACCTCACCCTGTCATCACCTTGCCAAAAGTTGTCAGACTATTGAATTGGCCCCTTTTCCATCATTTCTGTTAAGTTTTGTGTCTTTTCTGGCTCAAGTCTGAGCAGTGAAGATGGTTAGAGGGGATGGAGGTTGCATGTGAATACATGGAGGTGTACCAAAGGTACAGCAGAGGTCAGATCAGAGATTGGAGGGGTGAGGCTTTGACACAGGACTTATGTGTCACATCCTTGCTGAGCTCCTAGCCTTGTTGGCAAGAGGAAGAGAGAGGGCAGAGGTCAAGCTGTCAGACTCAAGAGGAGAGAACTAAATTGATATTCAAACTGAGGTTCAGACAGAGTATCTATGAGCTTATATACAAAGAATGTAGATGAGTAAGACAGAGGTATAGTAAACCAAGATCCAGAGCAGTGCATTAGGGGTGCAAGTGCTAGAGCTGTGTGAAGCACAGGCTGAATTCTAAAGACTAACCAAAAGCTTATTAACAATGAAATGTGAAATGGAATGAGTCAAGGTCTGAATAGACAAGGTAGTATAAATAAGGAAGTAAGTCCAGAGATTGATGGACAGGAAACCAGAAATATGAAGATAGACTTAGTGAATTTGTGGGATATGACAGTATCCCCCTCTTAGGCCTGAACCCCTGAAGGCTGTAAGTGTGGACAATATGGAGCTTGAAAAGTTGGGGTTCAAAAGTTTGTTGATTGTCTGATCCTGGGATATAAAACCCATTGAGATGGATGTCTTGTCTCTTAGACCACTATGCCTACCATGTCTGTGAATGACATCACTGATATCTGCAACTGGCATGATGAAGAGCTCAAGGAGAGCAACCATGACAACAATGAGTGACTTGTGGTAAAGATGATGGAGTGCAAGTGCCATTGTCTGGTGAAGAAGGAGGCAGCAAGGTGCAAGGCAGAGGAGGAGGTGTGGGAGAAGGCTGTGGTGGAGGAGCAGCAGAGAATCACAGAGGAGGAGGTGTGTTGCAAGGAGGCCAAAGAGGTGGCCAAGTTATGGGTAAGTACAACCTTGAAAATGCATTGGCTGGAGCTGACAGAAATAGGCTATGGAGGTTTGTGCAGAGCAAAGCATGATGAAGGGAAAGGGTAAGCAGTGGGCATTGCCCAACTATGACTGGTGTGTGAAGAAGGGGGTGGAGTGTGTGCTCTGCAAGGGCTTGAAGATGACTATGGCCTGCCAGGAGTGTTATGACCAGAAAGCGTGATGTATATGGCCAGAGAATGAGAAGCCAGTAAAGTGGAGGAAGTGGCTGGTGGTGGACAATAGTGAGGTGGAGAAGGTTGCAGTGCCATGCAAGAAGCAGCAGTTGGAAGACATAGGGAAGGACATATTGGTGATGGTCAGTTGGGAGATCATGAGGGTGATGAGGGAAATGCAGGACAAGTTTTACCAGGTTGGATGGCATCTCAACTAGCAAAACTGGTATCTGGACCAGCTCATCCAGCTGAAGGTGGAGAAAGTGTATGGAGGATGGGTGTTGGAGGAGGTTACAGACAACAAGTCCAACTTGGAGGAAGAGTTAGAGGAGTTGGAGAGGGATGTGTGAAGGGAGCTGGTGGTCCTAGAGGGGTTTGTGGAGGAGAATGTGGGAGTGTCAGATGATGCAAAGATGTTGGGCAAGGAGTAGTTTTTGGCTGTTTTGCTTCGCTAGCCCTCCTATAAATAATATACTGCATTGTATCTTTTTGGATTGTTTAGACTGAAGTCTAAGGGCCAGGCTTGTCTGGGTACCAGAGATGGTAATCTGATACTAATTCTGAAGCATGACCAAGTTCCATGGCCAACAACCAAGAAGTTTCCTCATCTGTACCTTCATATCCTAACCACCATACTAGATACAGTAGTTTGCAGTTCCTTCATCTGTGATCTATCTTGGAGTTTAAGATTTCAGCAATCTTATATTCTGATTCTCTGTCTACCTCAACTGGAGGTGGTGGAGGTTGCATGCAATTAGGGATAGTGTTAGGAACACAAGGTTCCAACTGAGACACATGGAAGACCAGATGTATGGACTTCATTGTGTTGGGTAAGTGAAGGGTGAAAGAATGGGTACCTGCTTGGGTGATGATTTCATATGGCCCTAAGTTCTTTTCTGATAACTTCTTAGATGGCCTGGTTGACCTGAAGTACTTAGCCTTCATGAAGACCTGATCTCTGGGCTTGAAGTCTGGAACCAGAGATCACTTGGCATTGGCAGGTCCTTGGTATCACTCCTGGACATGGGCCATTTCCTCATGTAGGAATTGATGTAGCAAATTGAGGTCTACTGAGTACTCACATGCATGAGTGGAAGTGAGGTCTTGCTCCAGATGTATGGAGATGTTTGGATGATAGCCCTTGTTAGTGAAGAAAGGTGACACACTGGTAGTTGCATTAGGGGAGTTGTTATAGGTGAACTCTGCAAGCAGTAGTAATTCAGACCAGTTATCCTGCTGATAGTTGCAATAGATGCACAGGTACTGTTTGAGAGTTTAATTCATGCACTTGGTTTGTCCATCACCTTCCAGATGATATCTGGAGGTGAAATGCAGCCAGATGTCAAGGGCTTTTCCAAGGAACTGGAAGAAGTGTGAGATGAACTCTGAATCTTGATTGGATATGATATGAGATGGAATGCCATGTTTGGAGAAGACATGCATCAAGAACAACTTAGCTAGTTCTGGAGATATAACCATGTCCATCATTGGAATAAAGATACATTGCTTTGAAAGGCAGTCAATGACAACTAGGATAGTGGTATGGCTGGAAGAAGCTGGAAGTTGCTCAATGAAGTCCATTGAGATGGAATTCCATGGGCATTCTGGGATGGGGAGTTGCTTGAGTAGACTGTATGGCTTGTGTCTAGGAACCTTTGCATGAGCACAGGTAGTGCAGGAGGAAACATACTCCTTCACAAATGTTCTAATGCCTGGCCAGGTATATTCATGGCAGATGAGTTCTAATGTTTGGTTTTGTCTGAAATGTCCAGATAATGGATGGTCATGTTTGTAACAGAGGACATGTAGGCAGAGATCATCAGCATTAGGTACATAGATGCGACCATCAAGGTGTAGGAAGCCTTCAGCATCAATAAACCATCAGGAGTTTGTGGTTTCAGAACCAGACATGTGCACAATAGCCAATGGATCAGAGGGAAGGGCAGAGAGGATGTTATTATGGAGCCTTTTGACATCAACAAGTACTCCTGCATGGAGGACCAGAGATGCAAAGTAGGTGGCTTGGAGGGACACAGTGAGCTGCTCTTGGGTGAATACTGGTCAAAAGTTGTGTGGGTTAATGCAAGCATAGTCCTTATTCCCCTCTTTGGGATAGATGTCCCATCATCTAGTGAGGGCATTGGGCTTAGCACCAAGGCAACCAGGGTGGAACCAGATGACCACATTGAATCCAGAGAGGAACTCCAACCACCAGGCTTGATGGCAGGTCAGGAGCTTGGTTGTTGCAAAGTATTCCAAATTTTTATGATCAGTAACAATGTTAATTGGGGAGGCAGAACCTTCAAGGTAATGCTGCCAAGTCTTGAATGCCTCATGGATAGCCAGTAGTTCCTTATCATAAGTGTTGTAGTTGAGTTCCAGTGATGATAATGTCCAAGAATAGTATCCAACAGGGCAAATCTCTTCGTCTGGGCAGCAGATTGAAAGAATACTGGCTATAGCATAGTCAAAAGCATCAGTTTCTATGATCATGGGTGCATCAGGGAACCAATGAGTAAGGATAGGGGCAGAGGTGAAGGCATCTTTCAACTTGTGAAAAGCCTCACAACAGTTGTCAGAGAAATGCCAAGGAGCACCCTTGCAGGTGAGGTGGATTAGGAGAATGGTGATTTCAGAGTAACTGCAGATGAAATGCCAGTAGAAGTTTGCAAAGCCTAAGAAGAACTGAATGTCCTTTACTTTACAAGGTTCTGGCCAATCTTGGATTGCCTTAACCTTTTCCTTGGACATAGTCAATCTGGCAGGGGAAAGGCAGTAGCCTAGATATTCAGTCAAGTCAGTGTGAAACTTGGCATAAAGTCCATGTTTTTGGAGATGTTGGAGGATCTCACAGACATGCTCCTTGTGGGAAACATTGTCTGCAGAATAGATCAGGATGTTGTCCAAGTAAATGATTACACAGACATCAAGGAGATCTGCAAAGATAGTATTCATGAAACACTGGAAAGCAGCAGGGGCATTTGTGAGACCGAAAGGCATAACTAGCCACTCATATGAGCCATAGTGTGTTCAAAATGAGGTCTTCCATTCATCACCCTCAGTGATGTGGACCAGATGGTATGCATGCCAGAGATCAATTTTGAAGTAGATTTTGGCTTGGCTCAGAGTGTCTAGGAGGTCAGAAATGCATGAGAAAGTATATCCATCTTTCTTCATGATCTTGTTGAGTCCTTGGAAGTCAACACAGAGGTGGAGTAAACTGTCCTTCTTGCAGACAAAGAGGACTGGGGCAGCATGAGTGGAGGAGGAGGGCTGGATGAAGCCAGTCTTCAGGTGTTCATTGAGGAATATCTGAAGAGCCTCAAGCTCTGTGGGGAAAAGGGAGTACAGTGTTCCTAGGGGAGGTGAGGTTCCTTCTTCCAAGTCAATCTTTAAATCATATTTGCAATGAGGAGCTAGTATGGAAGCCTTGCTCTTACTGAACACATTGACAAAATCATGGTATTCCAGAGATATGTCAGAAAGATCAACTGGATCTGTGAATGTTATGGAGGAATGGAGATTACTCTCCTTGGAATGGATTTGGAGACTAAACTCAACAGAACCCTTTAGGTGACATGCCAGTGTGAAGGCAGGTACACTGATGAACACAATAGGAGGAACTGTGTGACTGAAGAAACATGGTGCATTGGATGTAGGCAGGTCAGCCAGCAATGTGATCAGGGACTACAGAGGTGAGCTCAGAAGTGAAGCAGGCATGGCTTGTCCAGGTGAACAGAACAAAATACTGCTCATAACCCAGTCAATCAACGGATTGTAGCAGGTGAGCCAGTTGTGTCCTAAAACAAGAGAGCAAGAGCCATCCAGTGGTGTGATGTAGAACATCATCAGAGTGATATCACCAGTTTTAAAATGAATGGAGAGGTTAAGAGCTTGAGTGATGGTAGAATTTATAGTTCTGTCAAAGAGTCAGAGCTGGAGCAGAGGTATGGGGTAGGGTTGAAGTCCATGATTATTAGCAAACATTGTATCTATAAAACAATCAGAGGATCTGGAATCTACTAGTGCCAGAAAGAAGGGAATGTCATAGGATACTACAGAAACAGTGGGCATAAGTGATCTTGGGTCTAAGAGAGCAGGTGTGTTGAGACAGATCTTCCTTGGTGCATGGTGTAGAGAGCCCTGCTTCTCTACGTCCGCACATGGCATTGGGACCATGGCTTCCCTGCTCTTCCATTGATTTCGCTGACTATCCAGTGTCCTCAAGACATGTCCGCTCCCGTCCATTCAATCCGATTGTCCGTTTCCAAGTCCGGTGAGTACCGGATTGCCTTGGTCTTTACTTACATTCACTCTAGAAATACACTCTCTGCTGATTGGCACAATAATTTCATTCCAAGTCATTACTACTCCTTACCTACACTTGTTCCACTGTCATTTAGAGTTCATCTCATGTAGGTCCGGATTAACCTGGACTATAAAAAGTTGGTACTTAGAATTTGAAAGAATACTTTTCACCCATCGAGGAGTCACCGCGCACCATCCAAATGAGTTGCTTTCACCGCCGTCAACTAGTCCTTATTGCACGCTGCTCAGGCTGGTCCTTGTTAACCCAACCTACTTCTAATCTGCCCAGATTTGTTTTCAAACGTCCAGACTCATCGAGGACACTTGCCAACCTTCTTCTCCATCATCCCCTCGCTCCCTGCTTCCCTTGGGATGACCTACCTCGCCCTGCACTTTCCTACTCAGTCCTTGCCTTGAGCACAGGACTAGTGCCCCCTTTGTACTTGGGGATAACTTAGAACTTTCATCTTGGAGCCCACCGCGAGGGAAGCAGAACAGGGCCCTAGGAGAAGTCTCAGGCCAAACCCTCGATGCCAAGAGCTTGAAAATTTACTAGTGGACTTCCGAGACCTGCAAATTGAAGATGATCCGACCCTTCTGTACCCGGTGTCTTCCTCTCAAGCGCGCCATAATCAACCAGATCTCCCTGAGATTTCCTTTTCAGGTTATATCCCTCCATTAGAACTGGAATATAACCATTTACAGCCAAGCGAGCACCAGTCCGATTGGTCAGGAACACTTGCCCTAGACCCTGATCGACTGCAACCCTCCGCACTGCCATTGGAGAGAGGCATGGATCCATTTTCTGACCCACACAGATACAAGGGAGGGAACTCAAATGCAAACATTCAAGTCCCAGGAGCCTTTATAGACTTGACACCCCAGCACTACAGGAGGGGGAGTGAAGGAACCAGAGAATTCTCTTCACCGCTCACACCACTCACCTCACCAACCTGACCGACAACACTCCCTTCGACTACATCCCCCTTGGGCATATTTGGATCCAAAGAAGCATTGTCCTCATCTTTGTCATCCCCTTCATCCAAGTCAGACTTTTCATTAACCTCCCTACTTCAACCTTCCACTGGCTCGCACCTATCCGGATTCTCCACGAACCTATCATCACCATTTCACCCCCTATCACAATTACCTCCAGCCAGACCATTTTCCCACTTCAGCTGACAGCCCACACGAAATCTGCCAACAAACACAGCACTACCACCACCAGCAACACCAATGTCCGGAAACACTGCCAACCCGCTGGCTCGTATGCCCATCCGTGGGACCCAGAACATGCCAAAATTCGATAACAAGGTCCCTGCACAACTACCCCGGTTCCTTGAAGATGTAGAGATTTTATCCACCACCGCTGGACTAGGTGAGCTGGAAACTATCAAAGTGGCGATTTGTTATGCCGATCTGGATGATAGCAAACTCTGGGAATACCTCCCAGAAGCTGAGCCACAGAACGGAAATGTGCCTACATGGGCTGCGTTTATGGCAGCTGTTAAGAGGTTGTACCCGGGTTGTGAAGGGACTGACCGTTACAGCCACACTGGACTCCAATACCTTGTAGAAAAGTACCGAGGTAAACCCATGCGATCGCAAGAAGACCTAGGGGAATATCAATGGAAGTTCCTCAAGATGTCCACACCACTAGTTAGGGGTTCCAAGCTATCCGAGATGGATAAGAATGCCATGTTCCTTCACGGATTCTCGCCGGACTTTGAACAGCAACTGCGCCATCGTTTATTGATTGTCAAACTGGATTTACATCCGATGGACCCATACCCCCTTGACGATGTAGTTATGGCCGCCTGTTTCCTGCTGAGCAGCTCAGTCCTCCGTCTGTCCACCTCAACCACCTCACCTGCTAGTGCCATTCAACAGCCATACTACCCTTCATGGGCCATCCCACCACCAAGTCCATCGCCAGCACCACCTGCACCGGTTACAATCCCAGTAATAAAGCAAGAGGCTATGACGTTTAGCTGACAATCTAGTAGCCAGCCAACAGGCTGTGCATTCTGTGCTGAGGATGGCCATTATATGTTGAACTGCCCTCACATCGAAGGGTATATACAGTCAGGTAAGGTGGTCCGCAGCCAAGGTGGCCAGCTTTACCTCCCAGACGGACGACATATCCCTAGGATCCCCGGGACCAAAGGTTTAAAGGATTGTTTGGACCAGATGTCCAGCAATCAGCTGACTACCTCAGGTACCTTCACAAGGGACCCACCGCTGCACGTCACCGTGGGGATCCTATCCCTCACGTACCCGGACACAGACACAGTCCTTGACATCGAGCCCTCCGCATTCATGGCATTGGTAGACCATTCCGCCAGGTTGGCGGACTCAACGTATTCCGACCCGGAGTTCCAGCCATACATAGCGCAGGCATGGGTGAACTTCCAAGCGGACCGCGTTAAGGATAAAGAGAAGCGGGTCCATTTTGATGGCATTGAAATCCCTACCTGGTGGCAGAACCGTCCCAAGTCTCATGCTGCACTGGCAGCTGAGCAGGTAAAATCACCTGAGATCCAGAAAGCGCCTCGCACAGAGCTGGCTGGGTTGTGATCTTCTGGCCCAGATAACTCTTGTCCTCGCCCATCCAATGCTAACCCCCCGTCACCACTGCAGAATAGCCAGTTTAGGTACTCCTTCCCACTAGAGGACGAAACTGCACCGAAATGTGTCCTGGAATGGGTCCTAGATATGAATGTACCGGTCTTGGTCAAAGAACTGATGGCCATCGCACCCGACTTTTGGTGGCAAATCCGTGAGCTTTCTACTACCCGTCGAGTCACATCTACTAATGTTGTTCACATCAATGAACTAGCAGGCAGAGACCTGGGTGCCGTCCAGTGACAGTTCGGTGACCGGGTGCTCCGGAATGAAGAGGGGCTTATTGTTGCCCACCACAGCCTTCCACTTAGAGTGTTAGAGGCTCATATCAGTGGTTTTGAATGTACTATTACAAGTGTCTTGGATTCTGGATCCGAAATCATGGTGATGCCCGAACGAGTGTGGGCGGACCTCAGATTGCCAGTCCGGTCCAATCACACAATGACCATGTCAAACGCCAATACTAGTACTAAGGCTACTATAGGCGTTGTCGAAGACCTCCGTCTTAATTTCGGCGCAGGAGATGTTTACCTGCAGGTTCAGGTTATCCTGAGGGCTAACTTTGACCTCCTTCTTGGGAGACCGTTCCATAGCCTTATGAGTGTGGTGACTGATGACTCACCTGACGGTTCACAGATGATCACGCTTAGCGATCCAAATACTGGGAAGAGTTACAAGTTGCCTACGAGGCCTTGGTGCGAAGGGTGTCCGCGTTGTCACAAAGGACTCTTCTGCTCGGGGCACCAATCAGTGGTTGAGATGGGTTTTTAAAATTCGATGATCCGCCAATTGGTCGAGGAGAGCCCATACTTCTTTCGTTCATTTCGTCTATTCTGTCTTGGACTAACACTTCAGATGCGGCAGTGACCATTACTGCACCGTTCCCCTTGTGCCCTGCTCCACCTTCCCTTGTTTACTCGCATCTTATTTCTACACAGTCTTCGCTCTCCCCTTTGAACATTTCCACTTTTCAATCCGTTTTTTCCTTCAATCCAGTTTTTCATTCCTTTGCTTATAAACCCGTTTCCAAGAAGATACGACCTGTTTTGGCCCCTCTGATGGAGGAATTTAGAGTACTACACTGCTTACTGGACGACCCACTTGCCAGACTAATTCCCTTACCTTACCACCCTCCGGACTTTATTCCCGGAAACCATTTTACACAAAAGCATGCTAACACACTAGATCTCGACCCTGCCAGATGGCTCTGGCCAGATGAACTCAAACTGGTTCACTGGATAGTACGCAACCACGAGAAGGCCTTTGCCTGGGTTGCAACTGAGCGTGGCCAACTAGACGACCATTACTTTCCACCAGTCAAAATCCCTACGATTCTGCATACCCCCTGGGTACTCCGTAATATCCCGATTCCACCGGCAGCATGGGATCAAACTATACAAATAATCAAGGACTGGATTGCGTCTGGCATGTATGAACCGTCCGCCACAGCTTACCAATCGCGCTGGTTCTGTGTGCTCAAACAAGACGGGAAGACACTCCGCCTTGTCCATGACCTCCAGCCATTAAATGCCATGATGATCCAGGATTTGTTGGTTCCACCATTCGTCAAGCATTTGGCAGAGTCCTTCGCCAGGTATGTGGTATATAGAATGATGGACCTTTTTGCAGGATATGATCAATGCCCACTCCACGAGGAATTGAGGGATATGACCACGTTTAACAGCCCACTCAGGCCATACTGTCTCACTACTCTCCCGATGGGTCACACTAACGCCATGCAGATCTACCAAGCAGATATGGCGCATATTCTGCAGGACAAAATCCCACACCACACGATGCCATTCATGGATGATCTTCCAGTTAAATCCAGTACAACACATTACCAATCCGCTGATGGCTCCTTTGAGACCATCCCAGAAAATCCAGGAATTTGTAGGTTCATCTGGGAACATCTGACAGTTGTTCACAGGATACTCCAAAGACTACAAAATGTTGGTGCAACCATCTCCGCCAAGAAATTTGTGCTTGCCACCCCTGAAGCAACGATTGTCGGGCACAAGTGCACCTTCGAAGGCCAGATCACACACGAGGCAAAAGTTCAAAAAATCAGAGATTGGCCTGCATGCCAAAACATCACCCAGGTCCGAGGATTTATTGGTACCTGCGGTGTTGTGCGTATTTTCATCCGTGACTTTGCAGCTATCGCCCGCCCACTAGTGGATTTGACCCATAAGGGTGTTCCCTTCATCTGGGGAGAACACCAGGATGAGGCGATGTCGCATCTGAAGGACGAAATCATAAAGTCTCCCACACTCCGCCGCCTGGACTATGAGTCTGGATGTGAGGTCATCCTAGTGGTGGATACATCCGTCATCACAGTCGGATTTATCCTATTGCAGGAAGGTACTGACGGAAAGCGTTATCCGAACCGCTTTGGCTCTATTAGCCTCACCAATGTCGAGAGTTGCTACTCGCAAGCAAAACTCGAGCTATACAGACTATTCTGAGCTCTTTGTGCAGTCTGCATCTTTGTGTTTGGATTATCTAACTTTGTAGTAGAGATGGATGCCAAGTATGTCCAGGGTATGATCAATAACCCGGACCTACAGCCAAACGCAACCATCAATCGATGGATTGCCAGAATCCTGCTGTTCAACTTTACCCTTCGCCATGTTCCCGCCTCTAAGCATGCCGGACCGGATGGTCTTTCCAGACACGCACCATCCAAACTCAATCCTCCCAAAGAAGACGACATCAAGGATTGGCTGGACAACGCGTTGTAGAGAGTGGTACATCTCTATGGTGGTATCCCTACATCTCACATCCTTTCATATGGTCTCTGTGCCCCTTTTGTTTCTACCTTCACACCCCCCTTCTTATCTTGTACAGTAGGACTGGTCGACCGGATGCAAGTCCATCAATAAGTCCGGAAGACCGTTGGTTTTATTTTATTTCATGTTCGCTCGACTAGTTTATTCTTGTTTCTTCTTTAGACTCAGGTTCCTACAGTCATACCTAAGTCTCAGGCATTCCCAGACTATAAAGCGATGTCATAGGAACTTGGAATATAGCTCCCGTTTTAGCTCTTACCGCACCGTTTACCATTCACCGACTGTTCACCGCACCACAACCACTCACCATTTACGACCATCTTATCTCCTGTCACCGCCCCCAACCGCTAACACTCTACAAGACCGTTGGACTTGCGCTTCTCGCTGGTCAACTACTCGAGGACTTCCCTGATCCACTCCCTGTGCTCCAGAGTCCCTTAGGGGCAAGCCTATCGCTCCCCTCATACACTGACAACCCCTAGGACTTCTAGGACTTCTTCCCAAGTCCACCCCAGAGTCCTTGTCTTCTTTACAACTGGAGCCCACCGCAAGGGACTCTCAACGGGGTTCTAGACAAAGTCAACGACTCATTGCCCAGCGACCCAACCTTGAAAATTTACGTGCACATTTTCGCAATTTGCAAATCAGTGAGGACTCCACCTTATTTCATCCAGTGTCACCCTCAAACACAAGACATAACCGTTCTGACCTCCCTGACATAACTGACCACGAGCTCAGTTCACTGACGGGTGATAGCTTGGACCGCTCTTCTGCTGATTTGGATTGGCTGAATAAATCCCATCTTTGCTCTACATCGTCCGTTTTAGCTAACATGCAGCCATCGGGTTCCTGGCAGACCCCCAGTGTTGAGACTCCGAGTCTGACTGTCGCAGAAGAAATTCTAGGTGATGAGCTGAACATAGGACCTTTCATTCCTGGTGGATATATAGAGTCCACTCCCAGGAGAGTGGAGGAGAACCTCCCCGCATCTCAGATTTCCAGCTCACTTTCACTGCTCACTGCAGACTACTCGCCCCAGTCGTCTCCATCTCCTAGCACATCATCTTCCACTGCTCCATCCTTACAAGATCTCTTTGACGACACTGAGGGCTCTTTTTGCCCAAGTCCGCTACCACCGGCCCACATTTTTTGTGCTCCATTGTCGCTCACTGTGTCCTCCGGTCTTGCACCTATTCCCATACCACTCTCTCGTCTTCACCTTCCCCAACCTCCACTCCCTCCTATAGTCCCTCCACCTGGACCAATGGCTAACCAAGGCGCTACTATGCCCACCCATGGGGCTCGTGGTGCTCCTGAATTTACCAGGGAGGTACCTACTGAGCTTCCCCACTTTTTAGACCAGGTTGACACTCTAGGAACTGCTGCCGGTCTTATCACTGCAGAAAAGATTTGTGCCGCACTGCGCTACGCTGCCTATGACGAGTCGGACTGCTGGAAAACCCTCAAAGAAGCCACCGCAGTTCTGGCTGATTGGGACCAGTTTATAGACGCGGTCAAAGATCTTTACCCTGGTTGTGAAGGCGCTAACAAATTCTGTTGTGCTGACCTTCAGTACCTGACCCACGAGACCAGCACAAAGCCTATGTGCACCCTTGCTGACTTTTCGCAGTACCACCATAGTTTTATCAAGATTGCCACACTGCTTGTCCAGGCGAGGAAGCTCTTGGACTTGGACCGAGATGCTCTGTTCCTTGCTGGACTCCCTGTGGACTTGGCAGCTCAAGTCTGCCACCGCCTTCTCATTACCAAAACCACACACCATCCTGCTGACCCATATTCCATTAAAGATACTCTCAACACCACCCAGTTCCTATTAACTGGTGCAGCTCTTCGTCCCCTTCCAAGCCTTGTGTCGGGGCCCCTTCTGACTCCAACTCCATACTACCCAGCATGGGCCACCCCTGTGGCCCCGCCAGTTGCTCCACCATGAACTGCTCCGCCAGTCGTCGTTAAACAAGAGCAGGTGGCAATGCAGCGCTCCTCCAAACGCTCTTGTGCCTTCTATGATAAGTATGGGCATTTTATTGACAATTGCCCCGACGTCGCCGAGTACCTTGCAGCTGGGAAGGCTAGCAGGGGCACTGATGGTCGGATCTGCCTTCCTGATGGGAAGCACATCCCACGCATTGAGGGCATGTCTTGCCTGAAGGACTGTTTTGATGCGATTGGGACACAAGCTTCCATTCCGCCTGCTACTAACATCACTACCGGACTCCTATCCCTTGTCGTACCTGACACTGATGCAGTTTTGGATATCGAGCTGTCAGTTTTCCTAGCTCCTGCCGAGCGCTGGGACGACGATACAGATGTCGAGATAGCTGACCCCGAGTTTAGACAATACATGGCTCGTGCTGCGGCCACATTCAAGGCTGAACGGGCCAAGGACAAAGGCAAGCGAGTCCGTTTCAACAGAGTAGAATTACCTACCCACAGACAGAACCGCACCGGTCCTCGTGCAGCAATGGTCACCGAAGAAATCGCCTCACCGGCGATTGAGGCAGCCCACGCCCCGACACCTGGACCTTTGAAGACCATGGTTCCTGTTCCTGCCCCTGCAGCACCAGCTCCTTCCTCATTCACCCCTAAAGCTAACCCTCCTCCTCAGACAGAACTAACTAACTCCGCCACTGCCCCCACTGGGCAGTTCCGTTACACCTTTCCCCTAGAGGACAAGACCACCCCTAAGTGGCTCCTCAATCAGATCCTAGAGGCCACCGTACCTGTAACCATAAAGGACATCATTTCTCAGGTCCTGGATGTGCGCAAGCGCTTCTGGGAGGCCTCTGCTACTATCCACATCCCCACAACCGCTAACCTTGTGCAAGTCAACGAGCTTGCCAGTCGTGACCCAGCAGCCATGGAATGAGAGTATGGCGACTGCATCCTTCGAAGTGATGACGGCCGTATCGTAGCATCCCACAGCATCCCGCTGCGGTCTCTACAGGCTCGTGTTGTAGGAACCAATTGAACAATTACTGTGGTCTTGGACACGGGGTCCGAGATCGTCACCATGCCGAAACGGTTGTGGGAAGAGCTTGGACTACCAGTCTGCTCTGACCACCTTATGATGATGTCCAATGCTAACACCACCACAGAATCTACCATTGATGTTGTCGAAAACCTTGCTGTAGACTTTGGTACAGGCGAGGTTTGCCTACAGGTCCAAGTGGTACCATGGGCCAACTTTGACCTATTGCTTGGTTGCCCGTTTCATTGTCTCATGAGCGTGTCTACTGATGATTTTCCTGACGGGGCACAAACTATCACCCTCCGAGACCCTAACATGGGCAAGGAGTTTAAGCTACCTACCTGCTCTTGGACAGAAGGATGTCCACGCTGCCGCCGTGGTTTTGCTTGTGCCGATCATCAGCCTACTATCGAGTTTCACCAGGGTTTTTAAATGTTGATGATCCGCTGAAAGGTTGGGGAGATACTCACACTTCATCTCTGCAGCTCACCGCTTCTTTGTCCAAATTTTTATCTTGTAGACTGACGGACTTACGAAGACCATCACGGTCTCTTGCCTATTCCTTCCTCTCCTTGACCCAATCTTCCTTATCACCTTCCAACGTTTCTGCATTTGGTTCTGTTTTCACCTTCGACCCAACTTCTCACTCTCTTGCATATAAACCAGTAGCTAAAAAGGTTTGGCCAGTCGCAGCTCCTCTCGAGGAGGAGTATCGTGTGCTGCGCCGCTTACCTGACGACCCTCTTGCTGGTCTTGTACCGCTACCCACTCACCCGCTGGACTTTGTCCCTGGACTTCGTTTCACTCAGGAATGCACTGACGTGCTCAATCTTGACCCTGCGAATTGGCTATGGCCTGAAGAAGTTAAGCTGGTCAGGTGGATTGTACGCAACCATGAAGCTGCCTTCACTTGGATTCCTACTGAGCGTGGGCGCCTTGATGAATGGTATTTCCCACCTGTCAAGATACCAACAGTACCCCATATGCCATGGGTCCTCCCCAATATACTGATACCTCCAAAGGCCTGGGATCAGGCAATCCAAATTATCAAAGACCGCATTGCTTTGGGCATATATGAGCCATTGGCCGCAGCCTATCGCTCACACTGGTTCTGTGTCCTGAAGCAGGATGGAAAAACTCTTTGCCTTGTCCACAACCTTCAACCCCTCAATGCTGTGACCATCAGGGACTCCTCTGTCCCACCGTTTGTTGAGCATCTCGCTGAATCCTTTGGTGGGTATGTGGTCTACGGTATGATGGACCTCTTCGCTGGTTACGACCAAAGACCTCTGCATGTGGACTCTCGGGATATGACAACTTTTAATAGTCCACTCAGTCCCCATCGTCTCACCACTCTTCCCATGGGCCATACTAACGCGGTCCAAATTTACCAAGCTGATATGGCATTTATTTTGCAGGACGAGATTCCACACCATACCATGCCATTTGTCGATGACTTACCTGTGAAGTCCAAGACTACAAGGCACCAGTGGCCTGATGGATCCTATGAGACCATTCCCGAGAATCCGGGAATCTGTCTTTTTATTTGGAATCACCTTGTCATCATTCACCATATCTTACAGTGATTGCAGAACATCAATGTGACGGTCTCCACCAAGAAGTTCGTACTTGCAGCCCCGGACGCCACCATTGTTGGGCACAAGTGCACCCCCGAAGGACGTATAGCACATGAGGCCAAGGTCCAAAAGATTATGGACTGGCTGGACTGCGAAAACCTTACCCAAGTCCACGGTTTCCTTGGTACCTGCGGTGTTGTCCACATTTTCATCCGTAATTTCGCCTCTCTCGCTCGACTGTTAATTAATCTCACATGAAAGGGTGTCCCCTTTGAATGGGGCGATGCTCAGAAAGATGTGATGGCTCATCTCAAGGACGAGATTATTAAGTCCCCTGTGCTCCGCCGCTTGGATTATGAGTCTGGCAGAGAGGTTGTCCTTGCCGTAGACACCTCGGTCATAGCGGTCGGGTTCATTTTATCACAGGAAGGCGAGGATGGAAAGTGCTATCCGAACCGTTTTGGTTCTATTAGCCTTACAGAAGTCGAGAGCTGCTATTCGCAGGCGAAACTTGAACTTTACGGACTCTTTCGGGCGCTTCACTTGGTTAGGGTCTTCATCTTCGGTATCGCTAACCTCATTGTAGAAATGGATGGGAATGATCAACAATCCGGACCTTCAGCCCAACGCGACCATCAATCGATGGATCGCAGGTATCCTCTTGTTCCATTTCCAGATTCGTCATGTCTCTGCGACACGGCACGCAGGTCCGGGTGGTCTTTCTCGGCGCCCTCCTTCTGATAAGGATCCTCCTGAAGAAGGGAGCATCGAGGACTGGCTCGACCAGGCCTATTCCTTCGCTACCATTATTCTTAACAATCATACACTACCTCATTCATACCTACCATTCGCCCCCTCCTTATATCTCTGCATTGGTCTGCCTACGTCCACGAACTATGCTCTTTTGCCCACACTGCGGCCTCGGTCTACTTGGCCTTATGCTGTGGTCTTCTCCTCTGCCTCCACCGACCAGAATCACCCTACAGACATACCTATCATCCCACAGTCCACTAAAGCTATGGCGCGAGAGGCCTGCATCCACGTAATCCGAGACTTCCTTCATTCCTGTATATGCCCCACTGATCTCTCAGACACCAAGTTCCAATCCTTTGTAAACTCAGTGACAAAGTTCTTCATCCTTAATGATTCTTTATGGCGCCGCGAACCTCATGGACGACACCAGCTCATCGTACTGGAAGACCGCCAGTACGGACTGATTAAGGAGGCACATGATGACCTCGGGCACAAAGGTGTCTACACAGTCCGTACTCAGTTACTCCTTCACTTCTGGTGGCCTATGCTGGTCGACGATGTCAAGTGGTTCATGTGTACTTGCCATGAATGCCAAATTTGTCAGACCACTCGCTTCCATATTCCCCCAACCATCCCAGCCGTCGGTGGACTTTTTCGGAAAGTACATGTTGACACGATGCTGATGCCCTGCTCTGGCGGATATAGATATATCATCCAGGCCCACTGTGCTCTGACCACTTACCTGGAATGGTGTATGCTGCAGTCTGAGAACAGCACCTCGATTGCCGCCTTCCTCTTTGAAGACCTTCTCTGCCATTGGGGTCCCGTTTCCAAAATTGTAACTGACAACGGCCCCGCTTTTCTCCAGGGTTTAGATGTCCTTGTGGACTGGTATGGTATTCACCACATCCGCGTCTCCCCCTACAACTCCCAGGCGAATGGGGTGGTTGAACGGCGTCACTTTGATGTCCAGGAGTCCATCATCAAAAGTTCCCTGGGGGGGGAGTCTCACTGGCATACTGCTGCTCACTCAGTCTTTTGGGCTGAGCGCATGACAGTGGTCCGTTCCACTGGTCTATCGCCATATTTTATGGTTCATGGCGTTGAACCACTCTTTCCGTTTGATCTCGCTGAAGCTACTTTTCTTGTCCCACTACCAGAAACAGATCCCTTCACTCCATCCGGACTGATCACCTGGCGAGCATGCCAACTTCAAAAGCGTCAGGATGACTTGGAGTCGATTCAGGAGCATGTAACGAAGGCCCGCTTTGACTCGATCAAGTACTTCAAGACCACTTTCAAGAACTGAATCATGGACTTCGACTTCCACCCTGGGAGTCTAGTCCTTGTTCGTAATACCCATGTCGAGAAAGAACTGAACTGAAAGATGAAGCCTAGGTACATCGGTCCAATGGTGGTCCTTCACCGGACTTCTGGAGGATCATATATCCTGGCTGAGTTGGACGGCATGGTCTCCAAGCTGCGCTATGCAGCTTTTCATGTTATCCCTTACTACCCTCATTCCAGATCATCAATTCCTGTCATGAGCCTTACTGGTCTCGATGATGAAAGCCTTGTTACAATCTCACTCACGCCCCACCTTGTTCGCTCCTTTTGGCTCTCCCCTATTGCGACACTGGCACTTGTGACCTGCTTACTAACAGCACTCACATGCCACACGATGGCAGTGCCAAGCTGTGACTACCTTAGTAAGCAAAGTCCAGACCCTTGCACAGCCCCATGATATCATCATCACACCATATCACACCATCATGGCACCATCTCGCGTCATCAGCCCCTGGGCTGCGCAAGGCTGTGCGTTGACTCCCCATGACTCATCCCCAGCCAGTAGTGTAAACCCCACACTCTCAGGGCTGCCCTAAAGTACCCGTATGTAGTAATAGGACATCAATACATACAAACAGTCTGTAACTGTATATAAGACTCTCGAATCAAGCCCCAAAGATCCTCATTCGAGTTATCTTGGGTTTTCCCCTTAGTTCTTAGTCGACGCCTGGGTTCCCACTAGCTCTCATCCTCCTAGCCTCCTCGCTGTCCCAACAGCTCACTAGCAGCCCCACCTAAGGGTTGTTTCAAGCCTAGACAGGCTAGCGGGAGAAGAAGTTCCTGAACCGGATGAAGCAGACGCAGACTTCAATGACCTGGACCTATAAGTCCATGGTCTCCTACGATACCTGTTCCTCCTCTCTGTTCCATCCCAGGATTCGTCTGGTGCTCTCTCCTATGTACTGAAAAGACCGTTAACAGACTCTATGCCTTTCTTCACTCCTTTCCACTCCTCATATACCATCTAAACAAAACACAATAGAACCATAAAAACATAAAACATAAAGTAAAGTCCGTCTCTTTCCTCTGTTCGTGTCTCCATGTGATTATATCCAATGTACCTCCTGACCTTCACACGCGCCTTGAGGCACTGCGCACCTTTAACTTCATAGACTAAATACCGCTACATATACCCCATAGACCAAAGAAAGAAGACTGAAGAAGACAAGTCGGGTGGTATCCCGCACAATTCCTATCATGTCTCCATTTTATGCACACTACGTTTTGTTCCGTTTCAGCTTTGTTTTGATTACGGACTAGTTATATACATAGGACTACCTACGACATGTGCGGACTTCTACACAGGACGACAATACTACCTACTCAGAGTCGACAGGCTCGGGGATCACGCTCAGCTCCTTTGAGAGGACCCACAACTCTGCCAAGACCTCGTCCTGCTGCACTTCCAGCTTCTTCGTGTTGGTATGGAGCTGGAACAGTCGCGCCTCCAGTACATTGATGTGACGCATCACACCCTTGATCGGCCTCTTCTCCTGTTGCGTGGTCTTCCTCAGTGCGGCCCGCTCCTTCCCCTTGCCCTTAGCTTTGATGGGCATTGGCTCTACTTCTTCCACCTCTGATTTGGACATCATGTCAATCAGTGACATGAGTCTCTTGCTGGACCCAGCCTTGGCTGCTGCCTGAATCGGCCGTTTCGTAATGGCAGGCACAGATTCTAGAGGGTTGTGAGTCCCGACTGCCACCACCCAAAGAGTACTTACCTCTATTGGATGCCCGCGCTGCTCCTGCTCTCACCGCTGCCTTCTTCTGTGGGGCCGCCTGCCCAGCACTCAGCTTGCACTTGATCTGGCGCTCATAACACTGTTGACAAGCAGATCCTGGGCCTGGTGCACATTGCTCGTCCGCATTGGCGGCCCGGCACTGTGCGCAGACCTTGTTGGTCCACCATCTCACCCGCAGTGCGTCCGAGGACTTGAGCCTCTTCGCGACCGTGTCCTTGTCCCCATCGTCGCGTGTCCTCTACACAACCGTCAGCAGCGCCAAGTTCAGCCCCAAAACACTTACCTTCACAAGTGGCACCTCAGACATCACATTGAGTGGTGCTGGAACACCTTCCTCCGCGGTGTCTGCCCCTTCCTCTGCAGAGACGAGTCCTGCTGCAGTCCTGGCGACTGTCTTGTCTTCTAACATTGGAGTCACCTCGGGAACAGTGGGCACGCGAA
>JBBPTI010000178.1:0-20248 GCA_038093995.1 Tylopilus aff. callainus | reverse complement strand
CGGATGGCGTGCTAAGGCATGCGATGAGCGAGTATCGCTATAGGTGTGGGACCGGGTGGTGACATAAGGCGCCATTACAACTGCAGATTACCTGAGTGCTGCGGTGCAGCATCAATAGCCGGGTAACTGGGGCTTTACTCTACCATGGTCCAGTGCCCGGATGCTGCGGCTAATGTGCTTACCGGTGTGGGAGCAAGACTCGGGTAGGACCGAGTCGCGGCGCTGTGGTGTGGGTCAAAGGGGCTAAAGAAGGAAGTGTAGGAATGAATGGAACGTAGCGTAGCCGTGAGCATAACACGACCCCCTCCTTAAGGTCCAGATTCCAGATGGACCCTGGGGAAAATAGCACGAATGGCGGAGTGAGAGACCGGGCGAGGGGTGGAAGGGTGGGCACGGTGGAAGGCGGCAAGGGCATCAGGGGAGTTAGTGAGGTTAGCGCGGGGTTCCCAAGTGCGCTCGGAGATATCATACCCCTTCCAGTGGACCAGATACTGAAGGCTGTGGCCGGCCAGGCGGGAGTCAACGATGTACTCGACCTCGTATTCAGGGATAGCGGGGTCAGCAGCCAGGGAAGAGGGATTGGGGTGAGGAGGGTGCTGACCAGGGAGTGGGGCTATGAACGGTTTGACCCGGGAAACGTTGAGGACCGGGTGAATACGATAGGAGGTGGGGAGGTCGAGTCGTACTGCGTTGGGGCCGACGAGACCGATGACAGGGAACGGCCCGATCCAGCGATCGGTGAGTTTCGGGGACCCCGGAATAGAAAGGTGTTCGGTGGATAACCATACCCGATCCCCTATAGAGTAGGAGGGGGCCAGAGAACGCTTACCGGCGGCTGCTCGCTTCATTGTATCCTGCGAGGCGCAGAGTCGCTCTTGGGCTTCTGCCAAGTGATTGGCGTATTGGTTAGCGAGGTTATCGGCAGTGGGGGACTGGGTGACGGTGGGTTCTATTCCGAGAACTGGGGCGTAAGTGTGCATGAGCTGGAAAGGGGATTTACCGGAGGCGGACGAGACCCGGGAATTGATGGTGAACTGCACGAGTGGGAGCCAATCGCTCCAGGAGTCCGGATGGTCGGCGCAGTAAGTCCGGAGGTATTGTCCGACCTCGCGGTTCATTCGTTCGGTCTGTCCATCGGTCTGCGGGTGGTAAGCGGTAGATAGCTGCTGGTCAATCTGGAGCTGGCAGCAGAGATCGGTCATAAGGCGGGATGCAAATTGGGGGCCCCGGTCCGAGACGATGGACTTAGGGAGTCCATGGTGCTTCCAGATGTGGTGCAGGTAGATATCGGTGAGGTCGAGCAAGGTGCAGGTGGAGTCGCAGGGAACGAGTTCGACCGCTTTGGAGAAGCGGTCGACAACGGTGAGTATCACTGTGTATGAGTTGGAGAGAGGGAGTCTGGTGATGAAGTCTACCGAGATATCCTGCCAGGGCCCCGAAGGGATGGGCAAAGGCTGGAGGGGCCCTGCGGGAGGTTTGTTGGACGGTTTGACCTGGGCGCACCTTGGACACCTTTTCACGTAGTCGGCGGCATCGATGGTGAGGGACGCCCAGTCGTAGTGCCGACGGAGTAGTTCAACGGTCCAGGCAACCCCGGGATGTCCGGCCACCGGAGCATCGTGGTGGAGACGGAGTACCTCGGGTCTGCAAGCGGGAGGTACGTACACCTTTCCGTTCTTCATCCGGCACCCGTCCTCGATGTGATAACCTTGGCCCTCTAACCTCTTCTGCACTGAGGCGGGGAGCTTGATGGTCTTGTGGGATATCTGGTCCGTGAGTCTATCTCCGGAGTGGTGCAACACCGTGGTCTCTTCGGTTAGTCCTTCATCGGCCATCTCCTGTTGCGCCTGCTTGCGCGTGCGAACCTGTATCTGTTCAGGGGGAATTACCACCACATCGTGGTTGTCTTCTGCATCTCCGACTGCTAAGTCTTCTCTTCTCGACAGCACGTCGGCTTTTCCCATGGTTGTACCGGACTTATGGCACCACTTGAAGTTGAATCGGGAGAGATACTGGGCCCAGCGGGCCTGACGCCGATTGAGGTTTTGGCGGGTCATGAACCACTTGAGGTTCTCGTGGTCATTCCATACCTCAAACTGCTGTTCGGCCCCTTCCAAGTAGTGGCGCCAGTCTTCCAAACCCCTGATCACACTCAACATTTCCTTGTCGGCTATGGGGTAATTGCGCTCTTCCGGGGTCATGGCGTGGGAGGTGTAGGCTACAGGGTGCCACCGATCTTCTTCTTCTACCAGGAGAACCCCTCTGGTTGCGTAGCTAGAGGCGTCGTACTCGAGTCGGTACTTCTTGTTATGGTCCGGGTATGCCAAAACGGGGGCGGTAGTGAAGGTCTCCTTTAGGCGGTCGAAGGCCGCCTGGCACTGGTCGGTCCAGCAGAAGGGTTCGTCTTTCTTTGTTAGGTCATGGAGCGGCTGCGCAATGTGGGCGAAGTCTTGTATGAAGCGGCGGTAGAAGTTGGCCATGCCTAAGAAGGCCTGAACTCCTCTGACAGTGGTGGGGACCGGCCATTCCTTTATGGCGGTTACCTTGCTTGGATCCATGCTTACTCCGTTTACTCCGACGATCATCCCGAGGAATTCCAATTCCGTTACTCCGAAGGTGCACTTCTCTGGTTTGACAAAGAGGTCGTTTTCCTCCAATCGCCTAAGGACTTCCAAGACTATCTTTTCGTGCGCTTTGCGGTCTTCCGAGGGAGTGAAGATGAGGAGGTCGTCAATGTATACCATAACGTTCTCAGCCATGTCGGCAAAGATGTCGTTCATCATGGTTTGGAAGGTAGCGGGCGAGTTGCAGAGCCCGAAGAACATGACGAGCGGCTCGAAGGCGCCGCGGTGGCAGGTGAATGCGGCCTTCCATTCATCTCCTTCCTTGATTCGGACATTGTTGTACCCCCAGCGGAGATCCATCTTGGTGAAGAGCTGGGCTGTGCGGAGCTTATCGATGAGTTGGGCGATGAGCGGGAGTGGATAATTGTTGCGGACTGTGTGCTCGTTCAGGTACCGGTAGTCCTGGACCATCCGTTTGCGGCCATCCTTCTTTGGCACAAAGAAGACCGGGGAGGTCTGTTCGGACTTGGAGGGGCGGATGTACCCCTTGGCGAGCTGCTCATCCACAAAGTCATCAACTTCCTTCTGCTCCTGCGGGCTTAGCGGGATATTCCGGCCCTTCCTCGGCACAAAGCTTTCTTTTAGCTCGATGGTGTGGTCCCATGGCTTTCGGACTGGCATCCTCTCCGACTCCTTCTGCTCGAAGGTCTTGAGGTAGCGGTGGTACACCGGGGGTACTAACTCTCGTGGAGTTTTTCCTTCTTGCTGTTTTCCAGTGCACCGTTGCTCCTCAGTGACCCAGACTTCCAATTCTTCAGCTCGGCGGATGACCCGCGATACTCCGGAGTAATTGCATAGCTCTGGGCAATCTGGCATATAGACCATACCGGTCTTCCAGTTGATCTGTGGGTTGTGTTCTTTCAGCCATGTGTACCCCAGGATCAAGTCTTTGCTTCCTAAATCTGTTACCTCTACCCGGGTCTTTTCCACATGACCCTGGTATTCCAATAAGACGGTGGCCACATGGGTTACAGGCCCGGCTTTGTTCGGGGTTCCATCGGCGTTGTAGACATATATGGGCTGTGGGAGTTCTTCAGTAGGGATATGGTTTTGGCGTACATACTCTCGGTGTATGAATGAGGACTGGGCCCCGCTGTCGAGTAAGGCGGAGGCCGGTATGAAATCGCTGGTGCAGGTCTTGATCTGAACCTGCATTAGTATCTCTTTCCTTTTCTGCTGCCCTAGTATGCGAATCTGTGGTGGATTAGTCGGGATTTCTTTGTGCGCGTGCGGGGGAGTATACTTGTTAGAGGAATTAAGCACGGCATTGGGTTCACGGTTGCCGCCGAGCCGCTGGGGAGCGGACTCCTCTAGACCGGGCAATCTAAGGGGAATACACCATTCTCGGTCTTTAGAGAAGATAACATGGGTGATAGGGGCGCGCTTTGTAGGAATCTTACCGGCCTTTGGAACACCCGACGCGTTCCTTAGGCCCTGCCTTTTCCCTTCATCTGGGATCCTTCGATTGGAAAATCCAAACCCATCTCCGGGTTATTTCTCTTGCGTATTTCTTCTGCCAACTCGGCAATCCTAACCGGCGCTTCGGAGCCGGCGGGTTCTTCTCCTTCTGCTAGCGGTATCCTCCGCAGCGTTTTCCTTTTGGTGCAATAAGCGCTGTGCCCACCATGAACAAACTTACAGGCTGGGCATTGGTTTATCTTTGGCTTCCGGCATTCTCGGATTCGGTGGCCGGTCTGTTTGCAATTGAAGCATTTGGCGCGGGCATCGCTGCTCGGGAGGGCATATACATCTTCTTCAGTGTTCTCCCGCGCTAACCCTCTGCTGCTAATCCTCGTAGGGGCCTTCCTTTCGTACCCCCTTATGAAGCCGAGCGCTTCCATTGCGCATCCAGTCTTCCTGATGTTGTCCAAATAGAGCGCCGGTTTATCCTGGTGCTTGCCTTCTTTGAATATCTGTAATATAATGTGGTGGGCCGTGTTCTGCTCCAAGAGTCAGACCGCATGCGTATCATCGATTTGGGCTTGCTGGTATAGAGCTTCCCAGCGGACTAAGAAGTCGTCAGTCCGCATGTTCTGCTGCTTGAACTCCTCCAGCTGGCGACAGGCCCAATCTTTCTGATTTGCTGCGCGGAAAAGGCCTTCGATCTCGGCCTCGCAGTCCGTCCATTTGTAGGCGTTGCCCCGGAATAGGCGTGTTTGTGCGAAAGGGCCGGCTTTGGGTCTGCGAAGCCGGGAGAGTACTGCCACAACCGCTTCATAGCTTCCTGCGGGGGCGACATGCGCATTGATCCGGAGCCATGCTTTCATCTTGGCCCACCATTCTTCAAATTTGGCAATCGTGCCGTCGTACTCGCCTGGATCAGCGAAGAGTTCAACTTTCTTCGAAGTACCTGGAGGGCCCGCTGCGGCGATCTGACCCTGTAGTGTTGTGACTGTGGTTTGCCCGGTGGTCACCAGCTGCTCAAGACGGATGATCTCATTGTTGGACGCATGCAGCAATTGAGCGAGTTGGATATTCTGAGTGGTGACGGTAGTGAACTCGGCCGCAATGGCAGCGAGTTTGTCCGGTAGTGGAATAGTGGGGTCTGTGATGGTATCAAGGAGTACCTGCGACATATTGGAAGCATACTTCTTTCTTGATTACTGGCGCCTTGTGTTTCTTATACCAGCTGCGGCTGGGCCTTTCAAATGGCAAGGGCGCTAGAGGTCTCGCGCGGACTACGGTCTTCTGATCTCGATAGTCTCCTGGACACGGCCTATTGAGGATCCTGATTACTCTTCCCTCAGGATGCATTCGGTGTTCTCTCGGCTTGCTGAGTAATCCCCCTATAGCTAAAGCCTGGAATGATTCTTCAAATTAATCTGTAAACAAAACTCTACCAGTCGTCCTGGGGTGCTGGCTCTGCCCAGTTGGTAGGTATGGTCTCGTAGCGGAGGTTGCGACCTCGTACGCCGGTGGGTGTGGAAATGATAAGGGAGTATTCGCCTGTGGGGAGTTGAACCGAAATCAAAAGGGTATTGCGATCAAATTGAACGTGGGTGAGAAGACGATAAACGCAAAACAAGAGAAGCCAAAAAGAAATAAAACAAGAGGCAGAAAGGTAGTACCAAAATAAAAGCGGGAACATCCTTGGAAGTGAAAGTTAAAACTAAAAAGGGGAAGAGGCACAAAGATGTAAGTACAAAAAGAAAAGCTAAAGGAACTTGCTGGGCCGCTTCAGAAGGTTTCTTGGGCGGAGGCGGCCTGGCTCGTTGAGACTGCGCACCAGTACGGTACCGGATGTCCCGGACTGTTTCGGGTGTGAGTGGAATGGTGGAAAGCAGAAGGGGTGGCGAAGGCGGTCCGGCCTACAGCAGGCGCAGTAGTCTGGCGAAGGGGGAAGTGGTGCGGCGAGCTCTGCCTCTATGCGAGCGCAGTACTCCTGGTAGCGACGGGTTTGTTCTTCGGCTTCGGCAATGAGCCGGCGAAGAGTAGAAGGCGAAGGGATAGGTGGTGTGGGCCGAACGAAGTTGTTCGGGTCGATGTCAGCACTTGGGGATGGGGGATAAACAAGTGTGGGCGTATCTGAAGCCCTGGACCTCGCAGCGAAGTCTGCAATAGCCTGGTCGATCTCTTCCCACAGCTCTCTCTGCTCTCTCTCAGCAGCAGCAGCAGCGTCGGCTTCGAAGCGGGAAGCGACAGTGGCGAGAAGGTCGAGGTTGATGGGGTGGACTGGGCGAGGGGCGACTACTAGACAGTGTCCGCCTGTTGTGCTGCCAACGACAACAGCGGGGGCCGACTTGGCACGTGTACCGTTCACTAGTGTCCTTCCACGTCAATAAGGGGGACGCGGGCTCTGCTCTGCTTACTGATAGCGAAAAGGTTGGTGATGGGTGGGGGTGTTCGGGGCGGTCGGATGGGCGACAGCGGCGAACAGGAGAATCAATTCTTAATGAAACGACCTTGGGCACAAAGGCAAAGAGGCGTCGAGTGGAACGAGCAAGACGATGTCCCGGGTGCTAGGCACGAGGGGACTTGTAGCGAAGTGAAGCGAAAGGGAAAAGTGGATCAAACTCCTTATAAGCGGGTGCCTTGTGAGGGAAGACCCAAGAAGAATTGATTGGGGCTCCGACACTTTACATGCAGTCTTATATACTACTACAAGTCGGAGTCCAATCGGAGACTAAACTAGCTAAGGGCAGGCATGGTTACTAAATAAAGAAGTGCGAGACGGAAACTGGCCTGGTCCGTGTGAGCGGGGCGGTGTTGCGGGCTAAACGCTACTGGAGTGGGAAAGGGTGGCGAGTGATGGCGCCATCGCGAGGTTAATGCCATTGGAGTGAGAAGGGATTGCGTACGATTGCGCAATAGCGGGTGAATCGCTATTGGTGTGAGAACGGATGGCGTGCTAAGGCATGCGATGAGCGAGTATCGCTATAGGTGTGGGACCGGGTGGTGACATAAGGCGCCATTACAACTGCAGATTACCTGAGTGCTGCGGTGCAGCATCAATAGCCGGGTAACCGGGGCTTTACTCTACCATGGTCCAGTGCCTGGATGCTGCGGCTAATGTGCTTACCGGTGTGGGAGCAAGACTCGGGTAGGACCGAGTCGCGGCGCTGTGGTGTGGGTCAAAGGGGCTAAAGAAGGAAGTGTAGGAATGAATGGAACATAGCGTAGCCGTGAGCGTAACACCACCAGTCTTCGAGGCCATAACTTCTGTTTTGAATCTGCTCCCACCAACTGGGCTGAGTCAGCAGACCAGGATTGGTAGTTATCCCGAACACTTGTACTTGAATTAAAAGAAAGTTCCTGTAACGCTCATGGCTATGCTACATTTCATTCATTTCTACACTTCCTTCTTTAGCCTCTTTGACCCACGCCACAGCACTGCGACTCGGTATTGCCCAAGTCCTGTTCCCACACTGGTAAGCACAGTAGCCACAGCATTCTGGGCACCGGACCACGGTAGAGTAAAGACCCAATTACCCGGCTACTGATGCTGCCCCACAGCACTTAGGCAATCTGCAGTTGCAATGGTGCCATATGTCGCCACCTGGTCTCACCCCAATAGCGATATCTGCGCATCGCATGCCATAGTACGCCATCTGTTCTCACTCCAATGGCATTAACCTCATGATGGTGCCATTGCTCGCCACCCTTCCCCACTCCAATAGTGTTTAGCCTGCAGCATTGCCTCCCTCGCATGGACCAGGCCAGTTTCTGTCTCGCACTTCCATATTTAGTATCTCGGCCTGCCCTCACTTACTTTAGGCTCCGCTCGAATCCCATTTGTAGTAGTATATAAGACTGTTACAATTGCGCTGTACTCAATGCTACACACAGGCCCGTGTTCCTCTTTCTCCTCTCTTTGGCCCCTAGCTCAGTCGCTCGCACTCCCTCACCACTGTTTCAGTACTCCTATAATGCCCTATGACATAGTGCTCCTCACCCCTCGTCGCCCTATAAGTCGCCACTCACCTTCGCCCCTATTACGGCTCCCTGCATGGAACCTACAGTCCCACAGTCACCTGACGCACACACAATCTATCAGCAATGCCTCGTGGCACAGTCCCACACCAGTCACATAACCCCACATGTGATACATCTAGACCCTCGCACAGCCACTTGGCACAGCCCTCATGCCTCGGATAAGGCACGGCCCCTTTAATGGCAGACCCCAGCACTCATAGACAATGACCACTCCTTGAGATATAGAGACCCCGGACCCCTTTACAGTCACCCGGCATATGCATATGCACACTCTCACTGCTACTTGGCCCACAACCCACGGATAGGCTCATTCAATGGCTCTCGTCCTCGGACTTGCCCACAGTATGTCACCGCACCATGACCCTCAGCCCTGACACCGCCTTTGGCACTCCGCACATCCCAGTCCCGCATCATGCCATATTGCGCCATAGTCATGCAATCGCTCACCATCGCATCGCCCTCATACCTTGGCCTATAGTGATACTTGCACATAGACAACGGCATGACTCATATGGACTCATGACCAATAGCCATTCATCCTCACCACAGCCTACGCCTTATGCCGTATAGCCTTGCATGACCATGCACTGCCCTGCACTGCCTAGAGCATAGCCCCGCTCGCACAGACCAAGACACGCCTTTAACCCACAGAGACCCATAAACTCCGCAGACCATATATGGTAACTAAGCTGGCCCTTGACAGACCATATGTAGTAATAGTATACAAATACATACAAACACTGTAACAGTATATAAACCCTAGCCGCTATCCCTCAAGATCCCAGCTTATCATTGATGGGTGGTGGCATAGCAAGGTACAACATTACCACTATGGGTAATGGCCGCTATGCTACTAGACCTAGACCCACAATGCCACTGTACTACTAGAGTCTTGAAGGCTATCGACCAGGCTGCTGTATAAATGCCTATTGCCTTCCCCATTCTTACTTGTCCAACCATAAGACCTACAACAGCAAGGCTCCCCTTAACAACATGTTGCAACTCTCACCATCGCCATCGGCATTCGCCACTACTAGCCCTAGGCTTGACAGCTCAGGCTTGAGTTGTTTCAAAGACCGCCTGTAAATTATTGGAGCCCCAATCAATTCTTCCTGGGTCTTCCCTCACAAGGCACCCATATACTAGGAGATTGACTCACCTTCCCGTTTTCGCTTCACTTCACTACTCGACCCTTTGTGTGCTGCACCTGGGTCTTTCATCTCACTTCGTTCCACTCGACACCTCCTTGCCTTTGTGCCTGAGGTCATTTCAGTTCCTGGCTCCAGCTATAGGGGGAATACTTAGCAAGCTGAGAGAATGCTGAATGCATCCTGAAGGAAGAGTAATCAGGATCCTCAATAGGCTGTGTCCAGGAGACTATTGAGATCAGAAGACCATAGTCCACGCAAGACCTCTAGCGCCCCTGCCATTTGAAAGACCCAGCCACAGCTGGTATAGGAAGCACAAGCCACCAGTGATAAAGAAAGAAGTATGCTTCCAATATGTCGCAGGTACTCCTCAATACCATTGCAGACCCCACTATCCCTCTACTGGACAAACTCACTGCCATTGTGGCTGAGTTCACCACCATCACCACTCAGAATATCCAACTCACTCAATTGCTGCACATGTCCAACAACAAAATCATCTGCCTTGAGCAACTAGTGATGGTAGGACAGGGCACAGTAGCCACCCTTCAGGGCCAGATAGCAGCTGCAGGCCCACCAGGAACTTCAAAGAAAGTCAAATTGTTTGCCAACCCAGGAGAGTATGACGGGTCTATTGCCAAATTCAAAGAATGGTGGGCCAAGATGAAAGCATGGCTCTGAATCAACACCCATGTTGCCCCTGCCAGAAGCTATGAAGCTGTCATAGCAGTCTTGTCCCGGCTCAAAGGACCCAAAGCTGGCCCCTTCACACAAACCTACCTTGCCTAAGGCAATGCCTACTTGTGGAAGGATTGTGAAGATGAGATCCAGGGTCTTTTCTGTGCCACAAACCAGAAGGATTGGGCCTGCCACCAGCTGGAGGAGTTCAAGCAGCAGAACATGTGGACCAATGACTATCTGGTCCACTGGGAAGCTCTATACCAGCAGGCACAAATTGATGACACCCATGCGGTCCAGTTATTGGAGCAAAACACGGCCCATCACATCATTCTACAGATTTTCAAGGAGAACAAGCACCAGGACAAGCTGGCACTCTATATGGACAACATCAGGAAGACCGGATGTGCAATGAAAGCGCTTGGCTTTATAAGGGGGTACAAAAGGAAGGCCCCTGTTGAAATGACCTTGGGCACAAAGGCAAGGAGGCATTGAGTAGAATGAGCAAGACAATGTCCCGGGTGCCAGGCACAAGGGGACGAGTAGTGAAGTGAAGCGAAACAGAAAGGTGGATCAAACTCCTTATAAGTGGGTGCCTTGTGAGGGAAGACCCAAGAAGAATTGATTGGGGCTCCGATAATTTACAGGTGGTCTTATATACTACTACAGAACAGGTTCAAGCGGAGCCTAAACTAGCTAAGGGCAGGCATGGTTACTAAATATGGAAGTGCAGGGCAAAAACTGGCCTGGTCCATGCGAGGGAGGCGATGCTGCTGGCTAAATGCTACTGGAGTGGGAAAGGGTGGCGAGCAATGGCGCCATCACGAGGTTAATGCCATTGGAGTGGGAATGGATGGTGTACTATGGTGTGCGATGCACAGGTATCGCTATTGGTGTGAGACCAGGTGGCGACATAAGGCGCCATTGCAACTGCAGATTGCCTAAGTGCTGCGGTGCGGCATCAGTAGCCAGGTAAGCGGGTCTTTACTCTACTGTGGTCCGGTGCCCGGATGCTGTGGCTACTGTGCTTACCAGCATGGGAACAGGACTCGGGTGATACTGAGTCGCGGTGCTGTGGCGTGAGTCAAAGTGGCTAAAGAAGGAGATGTAGGAGTGAATGGAGCGTAGCATAGCCGTGAGCGTAACACCTGTGAGGATTAGCAGCAGAGGGTTAGTGTGGGAGAACTTTGAAGAAGATGTATATGTCCTTCCTAGCAGCAATGCCCACGCAAGATGCTTCAATTGCAAACAGACCAGCCACTGAATCTGAGAATGTTGGAAACCTAAGGTCAACCAATGCCCAGCCTGTAAGTTTGTTCATGGTGGGCATAGCACTTATTGCACCAAAAGGAAAACATTGCAGAGGATTCTGCTAGCTGAAGAAGAAGAACCCACCAGATCAGAAGCACTGGTAAGGATTACAGAACTCGCTGAAGAGATTTGAAAGAGGAACAACCCGGAGATGGGTTTGGATTTTCCAATTGAAGGATTCCAGATGAAGGGAAAAGGCAGGGCCCAAGGAATGCATTGGGTGTTCCAAAGGCCAGTAATGTTTCCAAGCACACCCCTATTATCCATGTTATCATGTCTAAAGACTGAGAATGGTGTATTCCCCTTAGATTGCCTGGTCTAGAGGAGTCCGCTCCGTGGCTCAGCAGCAACTGTGAACGAAATGCTGTGCTTAATTCCTCTAACAAGTATATGCCCCCTCATGTGTGCAAGCAAATCCCAACACCCACCCTGCAGATTCACATCCTAGGACAGCAGAAGAGAAAAGAGATACTAATGGAGGTACAAGTAAAGACCAAGACCAGCGATTTCATTCCTGTGCACACACTCCTTGACAGCAGTGCCCAGTCCTCCTTCATCCACCAAGAGTATGTCTGACAGAACTGCATCCCAACCAAAGAGTTGCTGCAACCAATATACATCTACAACACCAATGGCACACTGAACAAAGCCAGCCCTGTGACACATGCAGCCACAGTTCTACTGGAATATCAGGGACATGTGGAAAAGACCTGAGTCAAGGTAACAGATCTGGGAAGTAAAGATCTCATCCTCGGGTATACTTGGCTGAAAGAGCATAACCCCCATGTCAATTGGAAGACTGGGACAGTAACCCTCCCAGATTGTCCGGAATTGTGCAACTACTCTGGCATGTTGCAGGTAATCTGCCAAGCTGAAGAACAGGAGATTCGGATCACTGAGGAGCAAAGGGACACTGGACAAAAGCAAGAAGGAAAAGCTCCTCAAGAGTTAGTGCCCCTGGTGTACCACTGCTACCTCAAGACCTTTGAGTAGAAGGAGTCTGAGCGGATGCTGATAAGAAAGCCATGGGACCATGCCATCGAGTTGAAGGATACTTTCATTCCCCAGAAGGGCTGCAACATCCTGCTTAGCCCACAAGAGCAGAAGGAAGTCAATGACTTTGTTGATGAGCAACTAGCAAAAGGCTACATCTGCCCCTTGAAATCCAAGCAAATATCCCCAGTCTTCTTTGTGCCAAAGAAGAATGGCCAAAGTGCATGGTATAGGACTACAGGTATCTCAATGAGCATACAATATGCAACAACTATCCACTCCTGCTCATTGCCCAGCTAGTCGACAAGCTCCACACTGCCTGACTCTTCACCAAGATGGACCTCCAATGGGGGTATAACAATATTTGGATAAAGGAAGGTGATGAATGGAAGGCCGCTTTCACTTGCCATTGCAGGGCCTTTGAACCCCTAGTCATGTTCTTTGGCCTCTGCAATTCCCCAGCAATCTTCCAGACCATGATGAATGAAATCTTTGCTGACATGTCTGAGCAAGTCATGGTCTACATTGATGACCTCCTCATCTTCACCCCATCCATCAGCAAATCACTGACCTATACTGTGAGTATAGTACAGATCTGTACAGGTCCACTACAGCAAAATACCATCTGTACAGGCCTGTACAAGCCTGTACACCCACTGTACAATAGGAGACCTTGACAAAATACAATAATACTGAATATATACTCTCTAACTGAATTGCTAATGACTTCCTTGCATTGTTTGAGGTATTTTAAACCCATTTCTTTGAGGTCCCCCATTATATAGTCAGTGTACAGGTCTATACAGGTCTGTATAGATGGTATTTTGCTGTAGTGAACCTGTACAGACCTGTACTATACTTACAGTATAAGTTAGTGATTTGCTGATGTCTGATGACCATAAAGCACATGAAGCAGTCGCGCTAGAAGTCCTGCAGTGCCTAGAGGAAAACGATGTCTTCGTTAAATCAGAGAAGTGCACCTTTGGGGTGCAAAAGTTGGAATTTCTAGGAATGATTGTAGGAGTAAATGGGGTAAGCATGGATCCAAGCAAGGTTACCGCCATAAAGGAATGGCCAGCCCCAATCAATGTCCATGGGGTAAGGGTCTTTCTAGGAATGGCCAACTTCTACTGCCAGTTCATACAGGACTTTGCCCACATCGCCTGGCCACTCCATGACCTAACCAAGAAGGATGAACCCTTCTGCTGGACCGATAAATGGCAAGAGGCCTTTGACTGTTTCAAGGAAGCCTTCACAACTGCCCCTGTATTAGCCTACCCAGATCATAACAAGAAGTACTGACTTGAGTGCAATGCCTCTGCCTACACAACCAGAGGCATGCTCCTGGTAGAAGAAGACAAGAAGTGGCACCCTGTGGCCTATGCATCCCATGCCATGATGCCGGAAGAGCACAACTACTCCATAGCTGACAAGGAGATGTTGAGTGTGATCTGGGGATTAGAGGATTGGTGACACTACTTGGAAGGGGCCAAACAGCAGTTTGAGGTCTGGAACAACCACCAGAATCTCACCTGGTTCATGACAAGGCAGAACCTCAATTACAGGCAGGCCTGTTGGGCCCAGTATCTCTCCTGATTCAACTTCAAGTGGTGCCACAAGCCCAGATCAGTAATGGGCAAGGCTGATGCCCTCTCATGGAGAGAGGATCTAGCAGTGGGAGATGCCAAGGACAACCATGACATAGTGGTGATACCCCCTGAGCAGATACAGGTATGCTGAACAAGAAAGTCCACGCTGACAGAGGAAAGACCACAGGAGCTAACGGAAGGAACAACCATCCTGCACCACTCCAGGAATAGACTAATGGATCAGATATCCCATGAGATGATCAAACTCCCACACCCAGTGCAGAAACATTTAGAGAGCCAGGGATACCATATTGAAGATGGCTGCTGCATGAAGGATGGATGAGTATATGTCCCACCAGCTTGCAGACCTGAAGTGCTTCGCCTGCATCACGATGCCCTGATAGCAGGACACCCAGGAGTTGCCCAAACCATAGAGCTCCTGCAGCAACACTACAACTGGGCCTCGCTCACCCCTGATGCCACGGACTATGTTAAGAGATGTCCCAGGTGTGCCCAGACCAAACCATCCAACAGACCACCTGCAGGATCACTCCAACCCTTGCTGGTATCCTCGGGCCCCTGGCAGGATATTTCTGTTGACTTCATCACTGGACTTTCCCTATCCAACTCCTATACTGCCATCCTAACTATCGTCAACTGCTTCTCCAAAGTGGTCGAGCTCACCCCTTGCAATTCCACCTGTACCTCCCTCGATCTTGCTGACATCTACCTACATCATGTCTGGAAGCACCATGGTCTTCCTAAATCCATTGTGTCTGACTGTGGCCCCCAATTTGCATCCTGATTCATGACTGATCTTTGCCAGCAGTTGCAGATCACCCAGCACCTCTCCACCATGTACCACCCACAAACTGATGGGCAGACCGAACGCATGAACAGGGAAGTTGGTCAGTATCTCTGAACCTACTGTGCTGACCACCCTGACTCTTGGAGCGATTGGCTCCCCCTTGCCCAGTTCACCATTAACTTGAGGGTCTTCTCTGCCTCCGGGAAGACCCCCTTCCAGCTCACTCATACCTACTCCCCAGTCCTCAGAATAGAGCCTACCATCACCCAATCCCCCATGGCTGATAACCTTGCCAACCAGTACACCAACCACTTGGTGGAAGCCCACGATCAACTCTGTGCCTCCCAAGACACAATGAAGTGAGCAACTGTGGATAAGTGTTCTTTGGCCCCCTCCTACTCCATTGGGGATAAGGTTTGGCTCTCTACTGAGCATCTTTCCATTCTGGGGTTGCCAAAACTCACCAATTGCTGGATCAGGCCATTCCCCATCAGCGGACTTGTCGGTCCCAATGCCATTCGACTTGAACTTTCCCCCTCTTATTGAATCCACCCAGTCCTCAACATCTCTTGGGTGAAGCCTTTCGTTGCCCCACTTCCTGGTCAGCATCCGCCTCTCCTCAATCCCTCTTCTCTGGCCGCTGACCCTGCTATACCTGAGTACGAGGTTGAGTACATTGCCGACTCCCATTTGTCCGGCTGCAGACTCCAGTACTTGGTCCATTGGAAGGGGTATGATATCTCTGAACGGACTTGGGAATCCTGTGCTAACCTCACTAACTCCCCAGATGCCCTCACCACCTTTCACTGTGCCTATCCCTCCGCCCCTCGTCCTGTCTCTCACTCTGCCATTTGTGCCATCTTTCCTTCCACCCATCTGGAATCTGGACCTTGAGGAGGGGGATGTGTTATGCTCATGGCTATGCTATGTTCCATCCTTTCCTACATTCCCTTCTTTAGGCAGTTGTACTCACACCACTTAGCCATGACTTGGCTACACCCAGACCACATTTGCACACTGGCTGTCGGGTATCTGCAGTATTCCAGGCACCAGACCATGATAGAGTAAAGACCTGATTACCCAGATACTCATGTCACCACAGCGATTAGCCATCCACAGCTGGGATGGTGCCATAGCACATCATCCACAGCATTCAGCTGGGCAGCCAATAGCACTAAGGGTGCATATTGTACAATTCTGTCTTTATCTTTTTGAGCCAATGGCACAACCTGTGCACTCACGCCATAGCATGCCTCCTGCCTTCATGCCTATAGTGGAATAGCTGTGATGGTGCCATCATTTGCCATTTCTTCCCACTCCAATAGCATTTAGCCCACAGCATTGCCCTGCTCACATGTGAAATGACCTCAGGCACAAAGGCAAGGAGGTGTTGAGTAGAACGAGCAAGATGATGTCCTGGGTGCTAGGCACAAGGGGACGAGTAGCGAAGTGAAGTGAAGTGGAAAGGTGGATCAAACTCCTTATAAGTGGGTGCCTTGTGAGGGAAGACCCAAGAAGAATTGATTGGGGCTCTGATAATTTACAGGTGGTCTTATATACTACTACAGAACAGGTTCAAGCGGAGCCTAAACTAGCTAAGGGCAGGCATGGTTACTAAATATGGAAGTGCAGGGCAAAAACTGGCCTGGTCCGTGCGAGGGAGGCGATGCTGCTGGCTAAATGCTACTGGAGTGGGAAAGGGTGGCAAGCAATGGCGCCATCGCGAGGTTAATGCCATTGGAGTGGGAATGGATGGTGTACTATGGTGTGCAATGCGCAGGTATCGCTATTGATGTGAGACCAGGTGGCGACATAAGGTGCCATTGCAACTGCAGATTGCCTAAGTGCTGCGGTGTGGCATCAGTAGCCGGGTAAGCAGGTCTTTACTCTACCGTGGTCCGGTGCCCGGATGCTGCGGCTACTGTGCTTACCGGTGTGGGAACAGGACTTGGGTGATACCGAGTCGTGGCGCTGTGGCGTGGGTCAAAGTGGCTAAAGAAGGAGATGTAGGAGTGAATGGAGCGTAGCGTAGCCGTGAGTGTAACAACATGGACCAGGCCAGTTTCTGCTTTGCACTTCCTTATTTAGTATTCTTGCCTGCCCTCACTGAGTTTAGGCTCTGCTTGAATCCCATTTGTAGTAGTATATAAGACCGCCTGTATTATATTGGAGCCCCAATCAATTCTTCTTGGGTCTTTCCTCACAAGGCACCTGTATACTAGGAGATTGATCCACTTTTTCTGTTTCGCTTCACTTTCGCTACATGCCTCCTAGTGTCTAGCACCCGAGGTCATTTCAGTATACAGTGAGGATGCAGAGGAGACCAATGCAGAGGAGGAGTTGGAGTCTGCTAACAAAGAGGAGGCCTGCAGTGAGCTTGGGGACTTGTGGATGGACAGGTTGGAGAATGACTTTGCCTAGATTGGGAACAGAGGATGGAGGTGTAGAATAGTAATCATGTTTTCCTTTATTATTTTAATTTGTCAAGGAGTGAATGGTGTGGGGTGGAAAGGAATGTCAGAGTTGTTTTGGTGCTAGGATAGAATGGGTCCGGGCTTATCAGGGTACTTCCAGTGGAAATCCTCAATAAGTTCTTTTGCATTCCCTAACTCTGTAGCAAGTAACCAGGAGGTCTCGTCATTAGTTCCTTCATATCCGAGCCATCATACCAGGTACAGGAGTTGACATTGATGTTGTCTCCTATCAATTTTGGAATCAAGTATTTCCTCAATCTCGTACTCTGGTTTGCTATCAACCTCAACTGAAGGTGGCAGAGGTTGGACTCAGTTCAGAATACTGTTTGGAGTGCATGGTTCTAACTGTGAGATGTGGAAAACTGGGTGTACAGAATGCATGGAGTTGGGGAGTTTCAGTGTAAGAGAATGTGTGCCAGGTTTGGCTATAATACTGAAAGGACCGAGGTATTTTTCAGAGAGTTTCTTTGAGGGCCTAGTGGAATGGAGGTATTTCACCTTAAGGTATACCTGATCTCCGACTTTGAAGTCCAGAGCAGGACTGCATTTCTTGTCTACTGGTTCTTGGTAGCATTTCTGTGCTTCCAGCATTTCCAACTGGAGGAATTTGTGAAGTTGATCCAAGTCTGTAACATAGGACTGGGCTGCAGAGGAGGTAAGGTTGTGGTCAGAATAGACAGAGATGTTGGGGTGGTATCCCTTATTAGTGAAGAAGGGAGATACACCTGTAGTAGCACTAGGCGCATTGTTATACATGAACTCTGCAAGGGGTAGGAGTTCTGCCCAGTTGTCCTGTTGGTAGTTGCAATAGATCTGGAGGTATTGCTCAAGTGTCTGATTAGTGTGCTCTGTTTGGCCATCCCCCTCTGGGTGATAACCGGAGGTGAAATAGAGGCACATATCTAGTGCTTTACCTAGGGATCAGAAGAAATGAGATACAAACTCAGAGCCCTTGTCGGAGGTGACATGGGAAGGGACTCCATGCTTGGAGAAGACATGCAACAGGAATAACTTGGCTAGTTCAGCAGAAGTAACTGTATCATGAGTTGGAATGAAGACCACTTGTTTTGATAGCCTGTCTACCACTACAAGGATTGCTGTGTAGCCATCCAAAGCAGGAAGCTGTTCGATGAAGTCCATGAAGATGGAGTTCCATGGTTTCTTTGGGACTGGAAGCTGCTTTAGGAGACCAAACAGGCGATGATGGGGGACCTTGGCTCTAGTGCAAGTGGTACAAGAACTGACATAGTCTTTGACAAAGGTCCGGATACCAGGCCATGTATACTCACAGTGAATGAGTTCAAGAGTCTGGTTCTGTCTGAAATGTCTGGCAGTAGGGTGGTCATGGAAGATCTGGAGAATGCAGAGGTATAGGTCATTAGCTTCAGGGATGTAGATGCAATTGTCCCATAGTAGGAGCCCTTCAGAGGAGATAGTCCATTGAGGGTCATCCTATGACTTGGAGGAAATGAGGGATGATGTAACTGGATCATTGGGTAGGGCAGAGAGAATGTTGGACTGAAGTTGTTCAACATCTAGGAGGACAGAGGCCCAAAGTAGTGGGAACTGTAGGTGAGTAGCCCGAAGGGACAATGCGAGCTATTCTTGGATAAAAATGGGCCTATAATTGTCCAGGTTGACATGAGCAAAGTCCTTATCCCCCTCTTTGGAATAGATGTCCCAACATCTAGTTAGTGCATCAGATTTAGCTCCTAGCTTACCAGGGTGGTATTGGACTGCCATATTGAACTGGCAGAGGAACTCTGACCAATGGGCCTGGTGGTGCATTAGGAGCTTGGTGGTGGAGAAGTACTCGAGATTCTTGTGATCCATGATGATGTCTATAGGAGTAGTGAAGCCTTCAAGGTAATGATGCCAGGTAGTAAATGCTTTGAAAATTGCCAAGAGCTCCTTATCATGAGTGTCATAGTTCAATTCTGCTCCAGAAAGGGTGTGGGAGTAGAACACAACAGGGTGAATTTCTTGATCGGAGCAGGTGATAGATAGGATGCCAGCTATGGCATAGTTGGAGGTATCAGTTTTGATAGTAATTGGAGCATCTGGAGACCAGTGCACAAGTACTGGGGCAAAGGTGAATGCTTCCTTTAGGCATTTGAAAGACTTCTTGCAGTTGTTGGAAAAGTTCCAAGGAACTCCTTTGTGAGTGAGACACATAAGAGGGATCACAATATCTGAATAACCCTGGATAAACCAGTGGAAAAAGTTGGCAAATCCTAGGAAGGACTGGATGTCCTTGACTTTCCTAGATTCAGGCCAATCCAGGATTGTCTTGATCTTGTCGGGGGCCATAGAGAGGCCAGAAGGGGAGAGAATGAATCTGAGGTATTCAATGGTTTCTGAATGGAATTTGCACTTTTCTGGTTTGAGATAAAGTCTGTTGGTGCAAAGATGCCAGAGGACTTCCTGGACATGTTTGTGATGCGATTCCAGGTCATGAGAGTAGATCAGTATGTCATTGAGGTAGATCACAATGCTTACATCCAACATGTCAGCAAATATGCTGTTGACAAAATGTTGGAATGCAGCAGGGGCGTTGGTGAGCCCAAAGGGCATTACCAGCCATTCGAAAGATCTGTAGCAGGTCTGGAAGGAGGTCTTCCACTTGTCTCCTTCAGCAATGCAAACCAGATGATAGGCATGCTGGAGATCAAGCTTTGTATAAATCTTGGCGCTGCTAGGGGCATCCAGAAGATCGGAGGTCTGGGGAAGTGGGTAGTGGTCTTTCTTTGTGATTTTGTTTAATCCTCGGAAATTGATGCATAAGTGGAGAGAACTGTCTTTCTTTCGGACAAAAAGAACGGGGGTGGCATGAGGTAAGGACAATTGGCAGATGAAGCCTATTGCCAGATGTTCATCCAGGAAGTCTCAGAGAGACTCTTGTTCGGAAGGGGACATGGAATAGATCTTTCCTATCAGAGGTGTTGCACCTTCCTCCAGCTTGATCTTCAGGTCAAAGGGCCAATGAGGCACAAGTGTGTCAGCCTTCTTCTTGCTAAAGACATCCTTGAATTCATGATACTCCAGAGGAACTCTGGAGAGGCTTATACAGTGAGCAACAAAACCATTGCAATGTCTAACCCCAACACGGTGCGTGAAGCGCACCGCAATCACCCCTGGGAATTTCGCTTAGCTGTAGTAGAGACAAACAAAGTACAAACAAATAGCTACA